>JBBPJO010000217.1:0-18945 GCA_038088815.1 Boletus nobilissimus | reverse complement strand
ATATCTCTCGAACGTTCTCACCGGCGGAACGTAACTACGACATCTATGACTGTGAACTTCTAGCGGTTATCTGCACACTCGAGGAGTGGCGCCACTATCTCACCAGAACCGACCGGCCCGTAACCATCCTCACAGATCACAAAAATCTGTGCTATTTTAAGGATCCAAGGAAGCTCTCTAGGCGGCAAGCTAGATGGCTATTGACGTTGCAGGACTACGACCTCCTGTTACAACATGTACCGGGGAATAACATGGCCCCCATGGACGCTCTCTCTCCGAAGGACACCCTGGATACTTCGGACGATAATGCCGAAGTTACCCTACTTCCTGGAGAGCTATTTCTAAAACGTATCGACACAGACCTCCGACATGCCATCGAGCAGTCTTGCTCCACCGACGGCTTTGTCATCGACCAGCTCCGTAAACTGCACGAGGGTACCTCGGGAATCCCTCGCTCTACTATCCACGACTGGCGCTTTGACGATGGCCTACTCTACTTCAAGGATCGGGCCTATGTGCCCAAAGCCCACCGGAACGACCTCCTCCACTCTATCCATGACTTGCCTGCGGGGGGCCATGGTGGTTATTACCGGACCGTTAATCAGGTATAACGTGACTATTGGTAGCCTGGCTTGACCGTGTTTGTTCGCCGCTTCATCCAGGGCTGCGCAATCTGCCAAGCCAACAAAGTCAACACACATCCCACCGTCCCGCCTCTCACCCCTCTTCCGGTCGCTTCCTCCCGCCCCTTTCAGTGTCTGTCGGTCGATCTCATCACGGACTTGCTGCCGTCTAAGGGCTTTGATTCGGTTATGGTCGTGGTCGACCATGGCCTTATGAAGGGGGTAATTTTCACCCCTACTTACAAGAGTGCGGACGCCGAGGGCGTAGCGCAGCTTTTCTTCGAAAAAGTCTTTCCCTGCTTTGGACTCCACGACAAGGTTATCTCGGACCGCGGTCCGCAGTTTGCCTCAGCCTTCGCTCTAGAACTAGCGAGGCTCCTGGATTATGATCCGCTCCTCTCCTCCGCCTACCACCCACAGACCGACGGAGAGACGGAACGGGTCAATCAGGAATTGGAAACCTATCTTCGGATCTTTTGCCAAGGAGACACCACCCGATGGTCGGACCTATTACCAATGGCGGAATACTGCCACAACTCCTCCGTCCATTCCGTAACAGGAAAGACTCCTTTTAGCTTGATGATGGGATACAAGCCGAGAGCCTATCCATCTATAGGAACGAAAACCTTCCTCCCTGCCTTGGAAAAACGCCTTGGAGACCTCGACGAGGCTCGCAAGGAAGCCACTGCCGCCCACAAAAAAGCCCAGCACTACATGTGCAAACGGGTAACCTCGAAATTCAGACCCTGGAAAGTGGGAGATAAGGTATGGCTCGAGGGCCATAACCTGAAACTCCACTACCCCTCTCAAAAACTTGCCCCTTGACGCGAGGGACCATTTGAAATCTCACAGGTCATATCCCCTGTTTTGTACAAACTCCGCTTGCCCAAGACGTGGAAGATCCATAACGCCTTCCATGCATCGCTTCTGACTCCCTATCGGGAAACCGCAGAACACGGACCAAACTTCATTCCACTTCCGCCGGACATAATAGACGGGGAAGAGGAATTTGAAATCGAACAGATCCTAGCCCATCGGGGCTCCGCCCGCCAACGCCACTACCTTGTTTCGTGGAAAGGCTATCTGTCTTCCGAAAATACCTGGGAACCCAAATCCAACTTGGGACATGCTGTGGACCTCCTAGAAGAATATAAGGCCAGAGACCCTGTTGCCTTTCCCCCATAACCCAAGTCCTCTCTTACCTCTCAAGTCAAGCCCTCGCTCCTCTAACTTCGTCGTTGCCACCACCCATCTATGTCTAACTCTCTGAATGGAACCCCCTCCGTATTCCCAGTCCGACTCCACCGTCTCCCAGACCAAACCCGCCAAATCCTTTATGCTTCTCTCCTTGAGAATCCTGCCGTGGCCCAGCGCATCTCCACTTGCTCCCTTTATAGGGATAACTCCGTACTCCAATCTCTGGGCCTCATCTTTCATACATACACCACTGGACGGACACTCCACGCCCAACTCTTCCCCGATGGGATGCTCCCCGTCTACGCTGCTGCAATGGAACAGGCCATCCATTCCTCCAGAGACGCTGTCCTGGATGCCCTCCATGACCACGGATTCGCCGATGTCATCATGGCAATCCCCTCCAACCTGTACATGCATGTTTTGCGCCCCCTCGTCAACACCTTATCAGTCAACCTTTGAGGTTACTACATGGACGACCACCCGGGCAACACCTGGGATGGGGACACTTGGGCCCGCAACCTTTGCAACCCCATCTGGGATGACGACTCCACCGTCACCCCAAACGCCTCGTCCTCAGACTCCTCCTCGACCAACGACTCCCATGTTACAGTACCCCTCCCTGTCCCTCCTCTGCCAACTCCCGCAGCTGGACCATCTCGCAGATCAAGAAGTATTGACGCTGCTGGAGGAACTAGCCGCCCTCCTGTTCCCGAACCACTCTCCTCTCTCTCCCACGACGACCCAGAGGTCCTCGCTTTCCTCGCCACCGTTCCCCTCCTCGGACGAGGGACACCCACTCCCGAACCCGCTAACGTACTCCCCGCTCGAGAACATCCCACCACTCCGACTCCCACCCGTCGTCCTCGTCAACTCAATCGACATGGCAAGGGAATTTCATTCAGCCTCCCCAGCTCCGCAGCCCGAGCTGTGGGGCAATGTTCTCAGGGAAATAGAGGAAAGTCGAGACAGACAACTCCGTTCCCCACCTCCGGTCACTTTAACAAGGACTTTGCGGCTTCGCCCTCACCAGCGCCAGGATCAGAATCTTGTCCCATCGACGTAGACTTGCTCCCCTCTCTCCCTCCTACTCCCTCTCGTCCCGCTCGCCCCGTCCTCGGACGTTGTTTCACCTGCAACCAACAAGGACACCTCCGCGCAGACTGCCCACACTATGAGTGTCCATTCTGCCGTGTCACTGCCCCCAGCCACATCCAGGCCTATTGCCCCCGCCGTCGTTGCTCCTCCTGCGGAGAACTCGGCCACTCTGACGATATTTGCCCTCTCCAGCGGAATCCTCTTGACGACTATGATCCTACCGACTACAAAGTCAACGAAGGGGAGGAGATAGATTGAAAGTCTCACAGGTGCTTCGACAATAGGAAGGGGGTAATGTTACGGTTTATGAGGGGGTACACTTTTTCCTCTACGCTTTTTCGTTCACTCGTCCTCTAGTCTCGTTCTCTCTACCGTATGCGGTTGTATTTGTAATGGAGTCGTCCTCCATTATACCAGATACGTTTCCTGATCTCCTTTCTCTTCTGTCTCACATGGCGCCCCGCCCTTACCTTATTTAGACTTCCTTTCCGTTCCGCCGCAGTCACTTTATTCGGACTTCATTGCCTGCGGCATAGTCTTTACTTATGACTCGTTCTGACTCATCTTGACTCACCTGCTGCGCATCGAGTCATACTTTAGCTACTGTGGATGCTGCGCATCCTTTCCTTATTTAGAAGGGGCCTACCTTATATAAGGGCGCTCTCTCACCCTCCTGTATTTTCCCTAAGCTAGTTCTATGCAATATCAGTGTAGTTTCTAGTGACCACCGAGTCCAGCGAGATTCCTAGATAGGTGAGACCAGCTTAGGCTTCGCATCGTCTCGAAGCTCGGCATCACTCCTTAAGGATTCCTCTCCTCGTCACTTGCTCTCTCTCTTCTCTACACGCGAACTCTTCGTCGTATCGCAGCACGCTACGTCACTACTACGCTGTGCGTTACACTATGTCCAGCTGCTGCTGGTGTAGCAACTCATAAGGAGTGTGCCAGTTATGGCAATGCAGTGGTGTTCTATTGTAGATGTGGGTTGCACGTAGAATACTAAATTCCCACTGGCTATCTGGAATGCAGGCATCATGCCGCATAGCTTCAGATTTGTCCATGACAGTATACATGAATCATTCTGCTCGACCGTTTTGTTGTGGAGTATGAGGGGCACTTTGAAAAATGCGTATTCCCTCCCCCTTGAGCATGTCATCAAATGCTCTGGACTTGTATTCTCCCCCAGCATCAGACATCCATCCCAAGACTTTTGCCTCAAATTGTGTGGACACCATTTTTAGGAAGTGTCGTGTGGCCGTCAATGCAGCATCTTTAGTGTGCAATGTCGTGACCCACACCATGGAGGTATAGTCATCAAAGAAGGTGATCATGTATTTGTACTGATGGTATAATTCAATGGGGAAGAACTTAATGTCTGAGTGAATCAATTCAAATGTGCCTGTAGCACATTGCTCAGTGAGTGGATAACTCCAGTTAGGAAGTTTACCTTTAGCACAGCCGTCACAGATAGAGCTTTCTTGTGGAATCTCAACATCAGGTAGACTTTTGACATGCTTCTTGGCATGTCTAAGAACCTCCTTTGAGGAGTGACCTAAACATTTATGGAGAATATTGTATGTGATGGTCTTTGTCATGTGGGCTTGTTGTTATTTCAATGGTAATGCCTTGATTGTGTATAAACCATGACCAACTCGACCAGGAATAAATGGGGCAAGTATAGTGCCATCACCATAAGTTACTGTAATCTGTTGATCGTCACCATGGACTTTCACACCATGAGCAAGTAATTGATCAAGGGAGACCAGGCGAATGCCTGAGTGGGGTATGAAGCCCACATTGTGCAGATCCATGATCTGGGAGACCTGTTTAGAGTCTTCCCAACACACAAGTACTCAACCTGTTCCTTCAACATAGATCAAACCAGAGATGGTCATGACAGGTATCCATTCATGACACTTAAATGCCTCATATTCAACAAAGTCAGTGTGATCAGGTGTCAAGTGCATTGAAGCACCCGAGTCAAGGATCCAGAACTTCCTGGAAGGATCACACAAACACTTATTATTTGAACTGGTAGGAGCAGAGCACAAAGAGCAAACTCAATTTGTGCTGGTGTGCATAGATACAAGCATGTTTGTATCTACATTGTCCTTTCCCATCAACATAAAATCATTAACTACTTTTGTTGGACAACCCATGTAGGTGTTTTATGTCAGTTCAGGTAAGGTTCATGGAATGAATCACTTGCCTGATTGTATGAGACCATGATGGGTATTCAATCCCAGCCACATCAGCAATCTCCCCATTGACATCAGAGGCATAGATGTTCACCATGTCGTCCGTGTCCCATGAGGACTGGGGTGGTGGTTCTATCTTGTGCTTGTGCAAGCGGTGACTCTTGTGTCATTTGGGAGTGACAACAGGCCCCTCATCATCATCAGAGATCTCAACAATGCACTGATCATCCAGGATGTCACAAGTGTTGGAGATGGACGTGGGGCCAGGAACACCATAAATGAGATCAGGGTTTTTGAGGATCCAATCTGGTTCACTTACCCTTTTTGCCTTGCTTGTTTCTTTGTTGAGCTTCCTAATCATCTCAGAGGATGGTTGGATCTCAAGATGATGGGCAAGGGTGAAGGCCTCTTGGATCCAGGTGTTGGTGGGGGAACTGTCTGAGCCTTGGTACATCTGTGGGGATTGGTGCACAAGGGCATGGGGATCAACTGTGCACTCTTTGCCACCTGTGTAGGTGACAATGGCGGGGGAGGCAATGTGAGCGTGATCATCCTGTGATTTGCTCCTCTTCTTGCCTTGCTGGGTTTTCTTCCCAGATCCTTCAGCACTAGTCTCTCCTGGCTACTGCTGCTGTTTAGGCTGCTGCTGCTTGGATTGCTGCTGCTGTTGGAATTTAGGGTTGTCACCCTTCCGCTTCATGGCCAATATTTTATTGGCCTGTGCAGTTTGTTTCCCTTTGCTGCTGCTGAGAAGGTGCTGGTCCCATGACAGGACCGGTAGGGGTTTTCGGCTTGCCAGCTGTGTCCTTGGCTTGGATCATCATCTGTAAGACAATGTCCATGGAGGGAGGGAGCTTGCTCAAGAGCAACATCACCTGGATGCCATTGGGGACTTCGTAGCCAGCCACCTTCAACCTCATGAGGAGGTTTGCTGCCTTGTCAAGGGCAGGGGCAGGATGAGAGGATGATGGTATTGAGAGCTCGAGGAGCTCCTTGAAGATGGTATATGTGCCAGAGAGTCCAGGCATAGTGTATTCATTGTGAAGCACCTTCATGAGCACAGCAGCATCAGTAAGAGCTGCATGCTTTGCTTGGATGGGTTCTGAGAGCCTCATCTTTATCAATCCTAACATTTGGTCATTGGCCTTGGACCACATGATCCAATTGTTTTTGTCCTCACTATCACTCATTGCCATGAGAGGTGCTGGGTGAGAGAGTTCAAGGGCCCATGTAGAGCTGGTGGACTGGAGGTAGGCACCCATGGAGGGCCACCATGTCTGCCAGTTGGTTCCATTGAAGATAGGGATGGAAATGTCCTTAAAAGAAAGCAGCATTGTATAAAGTATCTGGGATGCAACAACGTTAGCGTGCAATACCAGCATAGGTTCATTACCATGGCGCCATCCAGTGCATAGGAACAGTCTTAATGACATTCTCTAGCAACAATGAATGCACAATGATGGTGAGCAATGAGGTCAGGCGACATGTAGGTGCAGTCTTTCAACGCACACTACAGTGTGCTGACAGGGCTCATAACCTGTTGGAGCAACAGGGATAAGGTAGAGGATTACCTGACACTCACCAAGGGTTAGAGGGTGTTGCTGCAAGCAATGGTTGTGGTAAGAACACAAGATGTTATTCAAACTCAGACGACTGACTTCTAACTTATATACTACATGGAGCATGTGACTATTTCTATATATGGTACACTACCCTACTACTTGTAAATATAAGTAGCATTGAGAGCTACTACATGGTGCTCAATCAACACCTTTCTTACCATACTCCTCACTTCCCCAATTCTCCTGCATCCGAGTCCAACATGGCTTTGGAATCTATCCTGTGAGTAAGACTGCTCCTCATCACACCCATGCTGGAAATGGGAATAAGCATCCTACCAAGATACTTTTTTCAACAGGGACCATGCAAAAAAGACATACCAAGGCGGAAAAGGTGGCAGATGACCAACACCTTAAGAAGGAGAAGATGGCCAAGGAAGAGGCTGCCAAAGCAGCCATAGCATGCTTGGGAGCGATGGAAATGGTAGCCAAGGAGAAAGCCACCAGTGAGCTACAGAGGGTGAGTAAAGCAAAGGCTCCTTGTCCTCCACCCCGTCCCAAAACAAACACTGGGAAAAAATGTGGTGGGAGTGAAGGGGGAAAAATGGAGGCAAAGGGCTCCAGTATGCCTGCCTTAAGTGTGAGTTGCCATGCTACCAACATGCTGCCATCAGTGAGGCAATTGAGAGCTCTAAACTCACCTTTTTCGGATAGCTTCTTGGTCCCAGCACACCACCAAGTGATAAACCTGAGAATGAAATTATGGCGGTCAGAACCAACAAACCATTGGGTAACTTCGAGGAAGCACTGTGGGATTGGAAGGCTAACCAGAAGGGTGAACTCGAGGTAAAGAAGTATGGTAAGTAGACTCACAGTGTGACAGCAATTACATGTTGTACTGATGATGGGAACTGCAGGTGTGCAAAAAGAGTAAGTACTATTACCACTACTTTTCTTCTTGGACATGTTTTTGCTCACACAGCTAACACTATCTTTCCTACGCCTTGTCCACAACAGAATCAATTCTTTTACCCTCGGGCATGTTTTTGCTTACACACTCAACCTTATTCTTCTTGAACCTTGCCCTCAATGGCAGAACAAGCAAGAAATTGGCCCTCAGTGGCCAGATGAAGAGTTGGGCTGCCAATGTCACTGAATCCAGCAAGTCCAAGTCAAGTGGCTGTGATACTAGAAGTAAAGAATTGGGCAGTTGCCATGGCTGCAAGCACTGCATCTAGTCAGCAGAGTCATGGGAAAAAAAAAAGAGCCTATGCAGTCAGTTCCAATGTTGGGTGTCACCAAACCTGCTCCTTCCCAAACACTGCTGCTTGCCAATGACCTCGAACCCAACAACAACATTCTGGATGAGATTTTTGCAGACAATGTGGACAAAATGGTGGAGAAGAATGTGACTATCAATCAAACTAGCAATCAGACAGTTACTGTATGTCCTTTTTGTAGGAAAGGTCACATTTGACTGTTCTGCTACTAGGTTACTCTGGATGTCGACAGCGACTACGAGCAGGAACCACCAATTTCCCAGATTTGCAAGGTATCGAGGGGTATCAAGCGCAAGGCATCAGGTCCCAGCATCATTTCAGATAGTGAACCCAACAAACTGCAAGAGTCCAATGTGCCAATCCCCATGACTGTGGATAACACTGTGGGGGTGGACAATGGAACCTTGAGCTCTATTGGCCACCATTCTACACCATTGGTACACCACATTACCCATGTATTCACTTGATTTAGCTGACAACTTCATCCATACCAGACATCAGTTGGAACTGAGCTTCTCAAGCTCTCCCCATCAAAGAAAGTCAAACAGGAAAAACAGTCCACAATGTGCTCAGTCAAAGATGAAACCTCCACCACTGCCACCATGCCCCCTCCCATGGCTTCCTCGCACTCTTCTAGTACCACTGAAGTGACTGGAGATACCAAGGAATGCACACATGACTCAGAAGAATATATAATTGATGTCATCAAGAAATGTGGTGACTACAACAAAGACCTCCCCATCACTGCAGATTCCCACTGGTCCCATTCTTTCATCCCAACAGCAACACTCTGGTGCAGCATACAACATGATGTATGGAGCATTGCTGAAGATGAGCTTGCAGTGGCCTTGCAAGTAATCTTTGATACTGTCTACCCCACTGTTAAGTACCATGTCACCATAATGGGTTCTGTCACGGTTTACTGAGGGGGTACACTTTTTCCTCATCTTTTCGTTCGCTCACCTCTCATCTTGCTCACTATATGTTGTATTAGTAGTGGAGTCATCCTCCACATGTACCAGATATGTTCTCAATTCTCTCTTCTCTTTTGGCTCACATGGTGCCCCACCTATATCTATATTTAGACATTCCTTCTGTTTCCACTGCAGCATCTTATTTTGGACTTCCTGCTGCGGCACATGTGTTACTGTGCATACTGCACATGACACTTTATGACTCAGACTGACTTTGTAGTGCTGCACACTCAAGTCATACTTAGATGGAGATGGAATCCCTTCAGACTCCCACTCCTTATTTCCTTTCTTGACTCTACACACAGACCAGGGGCCTACCATATAAATACTCTTGCCACTCTCAGCTGTACTTGTCCCTAAGCTACAGTAGTTCTATGCAATACCAGTGTTATTTCTAGTGACCACCGAGTCTAGTGAGCACATAGTTCATACCTAGATAGGTGAGACCACTTAGGCTTCACATCATCTTGAAGCTTGGCACTCAGACTACAAACTTCACTCGTACCCTCACTCTTTCTTTGTCCTCGCTTGAGCTTAGTGTCTTAGTATCACAGCATGTGACACTGTGCATTACAGGTTCTGTCTTGCTGTGGTACATACAACTCTCCCATCATATGAACAGTAAGGTAGCTAATAATGGGTGTCAGACACTGCAACGACTCAGCAAGTGGCAGAGTGGCTTCAGCTCCATGGCCCTCACTATGTTGATTGACTTTTGCTCTAAGCTCCCTGATGATATTAATAGCTGCAGAGTTGCTGCAGATTTAATTGACTACACTTTCTTGCAGAAGGACCCAGATAACCCTTCTCCAGAGGGAATGTACCATTCAAAGTTTCTACATGCACTCATTGCAAATCTGCACCTCAGCAACATTGCAGGGTTTGTTGACGTCCCAGGATGGAATGCACATGCGGCAGTAGCTGGTAAGGATGGACAGAGTGTCGTAGCATTAGCATCTACAGCAGTAAGTATATAGTTGGGCATTTTCCAGTTATTGATCATTTTACAGCTCGAGTGTGCAATCAAATTGATTGCAGAAGGTACCATTGATGTTGATCAAGTTCTTGCAGACATGGCCAGTAGCCAAGACAGAAAGCTTAGGATCAAGTTACCTAAGGTGCTCAACAGGCAAACTGGACAGGCATTGTCAGCCCCATTCCAATTCTCATTGGCCAATTGGCATGGGGATACCATGGCGTACAAGGAGTCAATTTGCAAGTGGGGGTGCCTTTGTGTGTAACGCACAGCATAGTAGTGACGAAGTGTGCTGCGATATGAAGAAGGGTTCGCGTGTGGAGAAGAGAGAGCGAGTGACGAGTAGAGGAATCCTCGAGGAGCGGTGCCGAGCTTCGAGATGATGCGAAGCCTAAGCTGGTCTCACCTATCTAGGAACGTCGCTAGACTTGGTGGTCACTAGAAACTACACTGATATTGCATAGAACTAGCTTAGGGGAAATTACAAGAGGGCGAGAGAGTGCCCTTATATACAGTAGGCCCCTTCTAAATAAAGAAAGGATGTGCAGCATCCGCAGTCGTAAATATGTGACTCAATGCGCAGCATATGAGTCGAGACGAGTCATAAACAAAGGTTATGCCGCAGGCGGTGAAGTCTGAATAAGGCGACTGCGGCGGAATGGAAAGGAAGTCTAAATATGGTAAGGGCGGGGCGCCGTGTGAGACAGAAAGAGAAAGAGATCGGGGAACGTATCTGGTATAATGGAGGATGACTCCATTACGAATACAACCGCACACGGTGAAGAGAACGAGACTAGAAGGCGAGTGAACGAAAACTGTAGTAGGAAAAAGTGTACCCCGTCGTAAACCGTAACATTGTGCATGTCATATTTGCAGCCGCAAATGCTGACAAGCTGGCACAAGGAAGCCACCCATACCTGTAGAATTAGTACATCACAACCTATTATAATAGATTTTAGTGTTGTGCACAATCCATTGCTAGTCCATACTCCCTAGTACATGTCTGTCTTCTCTGGCTGATTCACCTTTTCAACTTGGAGTATGTACTAGCTCAAGATCTCAGATCCCAGGCCTTCTCCAGGCACAGATTAAGGGTGCTTCTGTAAGTGTCTCGGAAGTGCACCAAAAGTGTTACGGCTTACGAGGGAGTACATGGCTCACGAGGGAGTATACCTTTTCCTTTACACTTTTTCATTCACTCGACTTCTGGTCTTGTTCTCTTCACCGTACGCGGTTGTATTTGTAATGGAGTCGTCCTCCATTATACCAGATACGTTTCCCAATCTCTTTTTCCTTTCTGTCTCACACGGCGCCCCGCCCTTACCTTATTTAGACTTTCTTCCTGTTCCGCCACAGTCGCCTTATTCAGAGTTCATCGCCTGCAGCATAGCCTTCTATCTATAACTCGCCACAACTCACATGGTGCGCATCAAGTCATAGTTCAGTGACTACAGATGCTGTGCATCCTTTCCTTATTTAGAAGGGGGCCTACTGTATATAAGGGCGCTCTCTCGCACTCCTGTAATCTCTCTAAGCTAGTTCTACGCAATATCAGTGTAGTTTCTAGTAACCACCAAGTCTAGCGACGTTCCTAGATAGGTGAGACCAGCTTAGGCTTCGCATTGTCTCGAAGCTTGGCATCGTTCCTCGAGGATCTCTCTACTCGTCACTCGCTCTCACTTCTTCACTCGCAAACTCTTCTTCGTATCGCAGCACGCTACGTTAATACTATGCTGTGCGTTACAAAAGAACTAGCTTTTCCCCTTGTCCCTACTTTTACGTAGAGGACATTCCCCCTACCCGCCATCTCTCACCTAGGCAGATTCAGAGCACCCTCCGACTCCGACTCCCCTCCTGAAACACCCACCGTGTCTCAGCCCCATTCCTCCCCCCGACTTCCCAGACTTCACCTCCTACCTGACGATCACCTGTTCTATCTCATCCTCCCGGATAGATTCTCCTCCCTGGAGTATATCGTGGTATATCAAGAACGTCAGAGGGCCCTAGCTGAAGTCAACCGGTCTCAAGGGTGGAACACTGACACTCTCCCCTCCATCTCTGAATTAGCTGCCATCCCCCAGACCTCTCCCGCATCCCCCATCCAAGAAGATCCTCCCCTTGTATTTCACGACCCTGACCCAGAACCGACCAGAGCAGAGACTTCCAACCCAGAACCAACTGCGGAGGAAGATATTGACATTGACCCGGCTCTAGAAGACAACAAAATGGTATCAGAAATAAAGGCTGGCCTTCCCAAGGACTTCTCCGGGGAGGCAGAGGACGCCAATAGATGGCTCCGAACTATGGATGCCTACTTCACTATCAACGACAAGGTGTTCACAGATAAGACCAAATCCCTTACCTTCCTTAACAAGATCAGTAAGGGCCGTGGCAAGACCTTTGCTGAAGGATGGCTGATGAAATTGGGAAACGCCCATATCCCAAACGAACTCAAGACCTTTGATTGTATTAAACAGGCTTTTGAGACCGCTTTCTCCCCCTACGACATAGCTGCCAAGGCTAGGATTGACCTCTCCAAACTCCATCAGACTGCTGGAAAGGACGCGGATGGGAACTGGAGCGATGGTTTTGCCAAATACGCTTCAGAATTCCAACTTCTCGCCAAGAAATCCCTCATTTCCGACAAACATGCTCTCGTGGAATGGTTCATTCGAGGCCTCTCTTCTAAACTCGCAATGATGATTATGTCTTGCGAAAAGATCCCCAACGACTACAAGGATTGGATCAAGAAAGCCGGCCAGTTCTCGCAGCAGTTGCGAAGAATTGGGGACCTTCGAAAGGGTGTACCACATATCCTGGCACCCTCCTCTCAATCGCATAAAGACCCATACACGATGGACGTAGATGCCGTGCGTCTATCGCCGACTCAGTGTGCTGAGTATATGCAGAGCAACAAATGCTTTATCTGTCACAAGGTTGGCTGTAGGTCTTCCAACCACCACGGAACCAGAACCGACCAGTCCAACTCACATCCCCGCCCGACCACATCCTCCTGATGCACCACACGTCCTACTTACAAAGTCCCGCAACAACGGGCACGAGCCACCACCACTATGGAGGAGGATGATGAACTCTCAGCTTACCTAGAGGAAATGGGAAGCATTGAGAAAGGCGCCGCAATTAAAATCCTCAAAACTGCTTTCGGGGAGGGCAGCTCGTCTGCGGACAAGGAGGCTGGCTACCAGGCCATGGCTGAGGTAAGAACGGCCACTTACCAAGAGTGCCAAAGGGAAGCGATCAGGGCAGCACCACGAGCCAGGGCTGTACGATCTGGACCATGGAACAACCGATTTTCCGCTATCGCGCTGGCGGACCTCTGGGAGACCACCTCGGAGGAAGCCCTGGAACAATCACCAGGCATGTACCCCAATGACGTATCTGTCCAGTCAAGGGTGGACGCGGAAGCAGCTACTCCCCGGGGTCAGGGGATGGGGCTTGGACCGCAACCTTCTTCTCAAGAGACTGCCATGAGAAACATAGTCAAACATGGAATCAAAGTGGTAAAGGCAGAGAGGGAAGGGGAAGAGGCATGTGAGATACCTGGAACCGACCAGGACACGTGGCCTGGAACGGGGGCTGACCCGTCCAACCGCATACGGAGCGTCTCCGGTTTCTGCAGACAGGATTTTTGATGGGCAGGGATGGGTCAACGTCATCTCCTGCTAAATTTTCTCTTAGGATATCTCCAGTATTCGTGTCAGGTGGTTCATCACAATCCATATCTATTCCCGTCACCCTCTACCCACCTGACCGAACTGCGTTCAAAAGTGTTGACACGAAAGCCCTCATCGACTCAGGGGCAACTGGTTGTTTTATCGACTACACTACCGTGGTAGCTTGCGACATCCCTACTACACGACTAAAGATCCCGCTTCGAGCAAGCAACGTCGATGGATCCCCCAACAAAAATGGCCTGATACGAAAACAGGCATCGGTGCTAATGCAACTCGGAGAAACCACTGAACTCCGGGACTTCCTTGTTATTGACTGTGGCAAGGATGAGATTATCCTCGGGCTCCCTTGGCTCCACGACAACAATCCAGAGGTCGACTGGAGTACAGGAACCGTCCGTCTCCGTGATCCGGAACCGACCGGACGGGAACGTATGTGGAATTGAGAAGACATCACGGCAGAAACCCATACTTTAAACATCTTCAACAAGAAATGCCAGATGAACAAATTACGGCGATGAAGAGCTCTGTGGTGGAAGCGTAACGTCGACCCTATACTAACGGCAAAGACCAGAGAGGTTCATCTGAAGGTACCTGACGTGGAACCGACCACGCAGCGGGAAGAGATTCCGGCGCTCATTGATACAGAGGAGGATGACGAGGAGCCAACTGGACCTTCCATTAGGAAAACTACGATTTCAACTTCTCTCGCTCAAGATGCGAAGAAGAATAAGATGGAGCTCCCGCAGGACTTCCAAGACTTTGAGGACATCTTCCAGAAAAAGGACGATGGTCCCCTTCCGCCCTACTGGTCATTCGATCACGGCATAGATCTAGATGACTCTTTCCTACCCAAAGTTGCAAAGGCCTACCCACTCAATCCTAAAGAGCGAGAGGCATGTAAAGAATTCATTGATGAACACATGAAAGCCGGACGTATTTGCCCCTCCAACTCTCCCATGGCCTCTCCATTCTTTTTCGTGTCAAAGAAGGACGGTAATCTTCGCCCTTGCCAAGATTATCGATATCTCAACAAGCATACAGTCAAGAACGCCTACCCTCTCCCACTCATCGGCAACTTGATGGACCAGCTCAAGGGATCCCATTACTTCACGAAGATGGACATCCGTTGGGGGTACAATAATGTCCGGATCAAGACTAAAGACACATGGAAGGCGGCGTTCATTACCCCCTTCGGCCTCTTTGAGCCTCTCGTCATGTTCTTCGGCCTTTGCAACAGTCCTGCGACTTTTCAGTCGTTTATGGACTACGTTTTCAAGGATATGGTAGTGGAAGGATGGTTGATCATCTACATGGATGATATGTTGATCCATTCCAGGGATCTTAACGAACATCACCAGCGAACGAGGCGGGTTCTGGAACGATTGCGCGACAATCGTCTCGGCCTCAAACTAGAAAAATGTATGTTCGATGCATCCTCGGTTGAATTCCTAGGGATGGCCGTTCAAGAGGGTATCATCACGATGGACCCTACCAAGCTGTCGGCAATCGCTACCTGGGAACCACCTACTACGGTTCGCGCAGTCCACTCCTTCATAGGGTTCTGCAACTTCTACCGCAAGTTTATTCTGAACTTCTCGGAAATTGCCAGGCCGATCTTGGACTTAACAAAGAAAGGGCAGCCGTGGTCCTGGACGCACAAGCAACAACAGGCCTTCAACCTCCTTCGACAGGCCTTTACCTCGAAACCCGTACTCACAATGCCAGATACCTCCAAACCATTTTATGTCATGACAGACGCCTCATTAATGGCTACTGGAGGTGTACTAATGCAGAAGGACGCCAATGGCGACCTATACCCTTGCTGCTATATTTCTCGAACGTTCTCACCGGCGAAACGGAACTATGACATATACGATCGCGAACTCCTAGCGGTTATACGCGCGCTAGAGGAGTGGCGCCACTACCTCACCGGAACCGACTGGCCCGTAACCATCCTCACAGATCACAAGAATCTGTGCTATTTTAAAGATCCATGAAAGCTTTCTAGGTGGTAAGCTAGATGGCTATTAATGCTACAGGACTACGACCTCCTGTTTCAACATGTACTGGGGAATAACATGGCCCCCACGGACGCTCTCTCTTGGAAGGACGCCCTGGATACCTCGGATGACAACACTGAAGTTACCCTTCTCCCTGGAGAATTATTTTTGAAACGCATCGACACAGACCTCTGACATGCCATCGAGCAATCTTGCTCCACTGACAGCTTCGTCATTGACCAGCTCCGCAAATTGCATGAGGGTACCTCGGGCATCCCTCATTCAACCATTCACGACTGGCGCTTTGACGATGGCCTCCTCTACTTCAAGGATCGGGCTTATGTGCCTGAGACCCACTGGAACGACCTCCTCCACTCCATCCATGACTTGCCCACGGGGGGCCATGGTGGTTATTACTGAACCGTTAATCAGGTACAGCGTGACTATTGGTGGCCCGGCTTGACCGCATTTGTCCGCCGCTTCATCCAAGGATGCGCGGTTTGCCAGGCCAACAAGGTCAACACACACCCCACCGTTCCGCCTCTCACCCCTCTCCCGGTCGCTTCCTCCTGTCCCTTCCAGTGTCTGTCGGTCGATCTCATCACGGACTTGCTGCCGTCTCAAGGTTTTGATTTGGTTATGGTCATGGTCGACCATGGCCTTATGAAGGGGGTAATTTTCACCCCTACTCATAAGAGTGTAGACGCCGAGGGCGTTGCACAACTATTTTTTGAAAAGGTCTTTCCCCGCTTTGGACTCCACGACAAGGTTATCTCGGACCGTGGTCCGCAGTTTGCCTCGGCCTTCGCTCTAGAACTAGCGAGGCTCCTGGATTATGATCCGCTTCTCTCTTCCGCCTACCACCCACAGACCGACAGAGAGACGGAACGGGTCAACCAGGAATTGGAAACCTATCTTCAGATCTTTTGCCAAGGAGACGCCACCCGATGGTCGGACCTATTGCCAATGGCAGAATACTGTCACAACTCCTCTGTCCATTCCGTAACAGGAAAGACCCCTTTTAGTTTGATAATGGGATACGAGCCGAGAGCTTATCCATCCTTAGGAACGAAAACCTTCCTTCCTGCCCTAGAGAAACGCCTTGGAGACCTCGATGAGGCTCGCAAGGAAGCCACCGCCGCCCACGAAAAAGCCCAATGATACATGCGTGAACGTGTAACCTCCAAATTTAAACCCTGGAAAGTGGGAGATAAGGTATGGCTCGAGGGCCGCAACCTGAAACTCCGCTACCCCTCTCAGAAACTCACCCCTCGACGCGAAGGGCCATTTGAAATTTCGCAGGTCATATCACCTGTTTCATACAAACTCCACCTGCCCAAGACGTGGAAAATCCACAACACCTTCCATGCATCGCTTCTGACTCCCTATCAGGAAACCGCTGAACATGGACCCAACTTTGTTCCGCTTCCACCGGATATAGTAGACAGGGAAGAGGAATTCAAAATCAAACAGATCTTAGCCCATTGGGGCTCCGCCCGCCGACGCCACTACCTCGTTTTGTGGAAAGGCTATCCGTCTTCCGAAAATACCTGGGAACCCGAATCCAATTTAGGACATGCTGTGGACCTCCTGGAAGAATATAAGGCCAGGGACCCTCTCACCTTTCCCCCATAATCCAAGTCCTCTCTTACCTCTCAAGTCGAGCCCTCGCTCCTCTATTTGCCATCATCGCTGCCATCCTCTCTTGCCTATGTCTACCTCTTTGAATGGAACCCCCTCTGTATTCCCAGTCCGACTCCACCGTCTCCCAGACTGAACCCGCTGAATCCTTTTCACTTCTCTCCTCGAGAATCCTGCCGCAGCCCAGCGCATCTCCATTTGCCCCCTTTATAGGGATAACTCCGTACTCCAATCTCTGGGCCTCATCTTTCATACATACACCACCAGACGGACACTCCATGCCCACAACCTTCGCAACCCCATCTGGGATGACGACTCCACAGTCACCCCAAACACCTCGTCCTCAGACTCCTCCTCCTCGACCGATGACTCTGCCATTACAGCACCCCTCCCTGTCCCTCCTCTGCCAACTCCCTCAGCTGGACCATCTCGCCAATCAAGAAGTACTGATGCTACTGGAGGAGCTAGCCACCCTCCTATCCCCGGACCACTCTCCTCCCTCTCTCATGACGACCCCAAGGTCCTCACTTTCCTCGCCACCATTCCCCTCCTCGGACAAGAGATGCCCACCCCCGAACCCACCAACGTACTTCCCGCTCGAGAACATCCCACCACTCCGACTCCCACCCGTCGTCCTCGTCAATTCAATCGACGTGGCAAGGGAATTTTATTCAGACTCCCCAGCTCCGCAGCCCGAGCTGTGGGGCAACATTCTCAGGGAGATAGAGGGAAGTCGAGACAGGCAACTCCGTTCCCCACCTCCGGTCGCCTTAACAAGGACTTTGCGGCTTCGCCCTTGCTGGCGCCAGGATCAGAATCACGCCCCATCAACGTAGACTCTCTCCCCTCTCTCCCTCCAACTCCCTCTCGCCCCTCTCGCCCCGTCCTCGGACGATGCTTCACATGTAATCAGTGAGGACATCTCCACGCAGACTGTCCACACTATGAATGTCCATTCTGTCGCATCACCGCCCCTGGCCATATCCAGGCCTATTGCCCCTGTCGCCGCTGTTCCTCTTGCGGGGAGCTTGGTCATTCTGATGACATCTGCCCCCTCTGGCGCAACCCCCTCGACGACTACGACCCCACTGACTACGAGATCAACGAAGGCAAGGAGATGAATTGATGGTCTCGCAGGTGCTTCGACGATAGGAAGGGGGTAATGTTACGGCTTACAAAGGAGTACACGGCTCACAAGGGAGTACACCTTTTCCTTTACGCTTTTTCGTTCACTCAACTTCTGGTCTCGTTCTCTTCACCGTACGCGGTTGTATTCGTAATGAAGTCATCCTCCATTATACCAGATATGTTTCCCAATCTCTTTTTCCTTTCTGTCTCACACGGCGCCCCGCCCTTACCTTATTTAGACTTTCTTCCTGTTCTGCCGCAGTCGCCTTATTCAGACTTCATCGCCTGCAGCATAGCCTTCTATCTATAACTCACTATGACTCGTCTTGACTCATAGTGACTCGCCACGACTCACATGCTGCACATCAAGTCATAGTTCAGTGACTACAGATGCTGCGCATCCTTTCCTTATTTAGAAGGGGGCCTACCGTATATAAGGGCGCTCTCTCGCCCTCCTGTAATCTCTCTAAGCTAGTTCTACGCAATATCAGTGTAGTTTCTAGTAACCACCAAGTCTAGCGACGTTCCTAGATAGGTGAGACCAGCTTAGGCTTCGCATTGTCTCGAAGCTTGGCATCG
>JBBPJO010000216.1:0-19121 GCA_038088815.1 Boletus nobilissimus | reverse complement strand
CGTCAGTCTCGACGACGCTGCCCCTCCCCGCGAAGGTGTCGAAACCCAGCGCAACAAACTGGCAAACTCGACCGGAGAAGACCTGGCCGCATTATGCTCCAACTTCCCGTGCGACACGTACGACCTTCGCGAAGGCGTTCAAGTGGGAACATGTACCAACAGGTGGTACGACAAGGTCCGTATTCCTGTGCTCATCGTCGTGACTGACATGCTCACGATGACCAAACAGCTTCAAATCATAGTTTGCGCGGACGGCGCGGACGGCGCGGACGGAATCAATTTTGAGCATACCGGTGTCGACGGGCCACACTGTCCTCAGGTGCGTTCGACGGGATTTTGTTCAAGATCTGGGCTCATGCGGTTTTTAGATTTGCCGCCGATGTATTTACCGATGGTCTCATGCTCTTAGCGTGTTCCATCAACCCTTCCGAGCCAACGCTATTTCACGCACCGCTTTCCCCGCACGCAAAGTCATACAAGCCTCCCAAGGCTAATCCAGGCAGACTCAATACTGCCCTGGACCGATACGATACAAGTCCCACCAAGCTTATATGGACGCTCACGCATCAGGTCCAAGTCGGAATACGATTCGCCGAGACGAGGTTGAAAAGAACTTTATCACTAGCCATAGGTTTTAGCCCCGATGCCTTCGTTCAAATGGCGTTCCAGGCCGCATACTTTGGCCTTTATGGTAAGTTACATCTGCTTTTGACGTTGAGGCTCATCATTGTTTTTGCCTTATAAGGATAACCGAATGCATGTACGAGCCTGCTATGACGAAAGCGTTTTTACATGGTCGGACGGAAGCGATCCGCACCGTTCGACTGGAGAGCGTAGAGTTTACCAAGGTCGGCTCCTTCGTTTTCCCCTCTCGTTTCGTCTGATACATTCTCCCAGACATTTTTTTCTGAAGCTTCGAACGAAGAAAAAGTCGCTACTTTGCGTAAGGGGTGCGAGCGTCATGTAGCATTGACGAAGGAGCGCACTTTGCCGATTTGAAGGGGAACATTGGGTCGTTCCCTGGCACGGGGAATGGGTACGACGTTGCAGGTCTGGATGAACCGGAACCCATCGACGGCGCGCGATTGCCAGCAGTGTAGAAGACGCGATAAAAGCCAACGTGACCTCGATGGATATGCAATGATCAGGAGAGGTTTGGATGTTCATTCGGCGCCAAGTGTTCATGGAGCAAAGCCAACAGCGTACTACAGTAACATTCATTATCAATCATATCGTGAACCTCTACGCCTCGGTGGGCTTCGAGATCGTGAGTACGAGGGAGACCGTCTCCCTCCTCGACCACCCCGCCCACCCCGGTGCGGTGGTGAATCCCTTCAGGGACGCCTTTCGGGCTCCCGCACACGCTCGAAATCACGGTCCCTTCCTGATCACCCGATCTCCCACATCCCCCTGGGGTCCAGTTGGCGCAGCGCCTTTTGGAAGAATGATTGAGACACCAAGGTAATCGCCAGGCACGAAGCGCAGTTCCTCGAGCGTCCTCTCTTCTTTTTCACGCTCGGACGGTTCACGATGTTCATCATCGGTATCCTCGAGCAGCCGAGCGGCGGCGGATTCGAGCGTGCCTGGTTCGCCGAGTATGTCGCGTGAGTAGACCATGCCGAGTTCTTTTTGTGCAAAACGGCCCTTGTTGGCACCATCAGCGTACATCGCGCGAAAAGAGTATTGGGCGAGGGGGTGTCTGAACTTGGGGTATGTGAGGGGCGGCATTGCGAAGAGTGGTCAGGACTTCACGCAGCGTGGCGTCTTTCCTGAGGTTCGCGGATCAGGCAAGCACGTGTTAGAAAAGGGCGACGCCGTACCAGGTAAAAAGTTGGTGCTCATCCGTCGTTGGAAGCGTGCCTTCCTCGAACAATGAGAGACGGTGCAAAGTGCCCACTCTGACAAAGGAGCGGATGAGAAATGGTGCTGTCTGAGGATGGTGAGGATGTGGTCGAGGATGTGAGCACTGACCTTTTCTCTGTCGAGGCGGGGCTGACTAGGACTCGCGGGCACAGTGTCGCTCAGTTGCTGATGTAATTGAACTCGGGAACATCCGCCGACGATGAAGCTTGTTTCAAGTGAACGGTATTTTATGTCCAGATCTAATGGAGTTCCCATCCGTGTATTTAATGTCCCTGCGGTCCCACCCATCAAGAAATCATCCCCATCATGCCCTCGTTGAAGACAGACTTTGTCGATAAAACGGCTTCACTAAGGATAAGGTATCGTCTTATCGCCCTCTTGTCTTTGGCTGCATTCTTGCTCTTCAAGTCCGTCCTCTTCTTCCTGTCCGATCAGCCCCACCCACCCTCTCCAGACGTACACCACACGGAGGACTCAACCGGACAGTGTGTCGCAAGCACTCCACCACCCGCGTCCCCACCACCCCACTTGAATCCATGGTCTTCACTGACTATCTCCGAGATCGTGCAGATACAGGACTGGCTCTTTGTGCCAAAACAAGCCCTTAATCTAACCCAAGTCGAAGTCGCCGCACCGTCCGACAATCACATATTTCTCGTCGAAATCTACTACCCCCCCAAACAAGCAGCGCTCGATTACCTGTCCTCTCCTTCCACAGTCAACGTTAACCCTCCCCCTCGCTTCGCCCGCGTGACTCTTCACCATGGTGCCGCTCAGCATCCTTTTGTGAGGAATTACCTCGTCGGCCCGCTCCCTATCGCACCGCATATAAGCATGTCTCCCTTGACCGACATCTACCAAGTGGACCTCATTCCTTATAACGCCCGTGCATGGTATATCAACGACTGGTCGTCCCCCGAAATATATTCCAACATAGCCGCCCCTGTGGCTGAAGCATTCAAAGTGAGTAAAATTTGATCTGTAGCGCTTATCGTGGCTCATCCGTAACAAGGAATTATTTGGTGGTCAAGCTGCTGGTCTTCCAAATGACACACTCGTTGCAGGAGGAGCCGGTCCTTTTAGCTACGACGGATCATTCCGTCGCCTCTGGCTCAGTTGGCGTCGCAGCATCTCAGGACCGTTTTTGCACCCTCTCAATTTCTATCAGTATATCGACATCAGTGGCACGGACACGTCTCAATGGAAGCTGCTCAAGGTGGGTGTTTACTTGTTTGCGATGGCATGAAACTTATCTAGTAGTTTAGACCGTGTATAACCACCAGATATTTGATACTACTGAGTCGTTTTTGGAAGCTCTCCATAACGGTTCGCTAAAGCGTTCTCCATTGCCTGCCCAGGAAGATACGGACTTTTCTTGGAGCACCAGAAAACGCGTCGGCGCACAGCGCGACTTGGACTCTATTTTACTGACAAACCTAGTTTGACTATATTTTCCATCTGGATGGAACGATTGAAATCCGCGTGTCAGCATCGGGTTATCTGCAGGCGGGCTACTGGGACCCTGATCAAAGGAACTATGGTGCTCGGATTTGGGAAACTACCAGTAAGTGTCATAGAGCGTTGTTTGTAACCACTAAGCCATTCTCCATCTTTCAGTGGGAAGTCTACACGACCATGCTATCAACTACAAGGTTCGAGACGAATGCATCACAATATCAAGGAGAATCACTTACCTTTCATAGGTCGACCTCGATGTTGTGGGCACTGCCAACTCCCTCTTGAAAACGACGACGAGTCAAGGATTGGGGCAGCGAGGTCATCCAACAGACCATCCGACGCGAGTACATCACCAATGAAAACGATGCACTGCTCAAGCTACCGGGAAACTTCCTAGGAGGATACTCTATTGTCAATCAAGAAGAGAAAATTAAATGGGGCACAGTCCGTGGTTATGCCATTCATCCTGGATACTCGCCAATTCATACCGTAAGCGGTGTTCTGGAATATCCTTTCTACAGTCGTTGACTGTCCAGCGCAGACCGTCGTAGGGTCCAGCGCGCCCTCAACAACGTCAACTGGGCACGCTACAACCTCGCTGTGTCTCGTCGCAAGGAAACAGAACCGTCGTCGAGCAGTGTGTGGAACTTTAACTTGCCCGCTTTGCCGCCGGTCGATTTCCACAAGTTCTTTGATGGGGAGAATATCACGCAGCAGGACCTGGTCGTTTGGGTCAACGTCGGGACGCACCACCTGGTAAGATTTCACCGCCGTGATGTTTCGCCTGACTGGATGATTTCGTAGCCACAATCTGAGGATGCGCCTAATACGCGGACAAACACCGCTACTTCGAGGTACGTCCGAGACAGGACTCCGTTGCTCGATATTTTCTGTCCGAATTTACAGCTTCTTTATCACCCCACTCAACTACTTTGACTACGACGTCTCTATCGACTCCACCAACGCCATTCTCCTCCAAGCGCCTTCCAAGGAGGGCGAACCGTTTTCTGTGGACGACTATGGCGTGCGGCCGGTGCATTGCATCCCCCAGGCGCCTCCGCCGTTCGAATATGCACCCGTACACATATTTGATCGTCGAGGGGAGAGGTGGCGTTTGAGAGTGTGGAGGCGATGCGAGGAGCGTCCGAGTTGTATCATCGGATCACGTTTGGGGATGGACTTTGTGTACTTGTGTTTTTATGCTTTCAGTGGCGCGGTGCTCGGGACAAACTGAAGTTTCCAATTTCTGCACGATGATCACGTCGTCAATAGTGGTGGCGCTGGACTTGTGGGCACCAGAAACTCGGTCGAGTACCCTTTCATCGGCTGTAACACGATCTGATCGTTCCGTCGATCGAGTCTCTGCAGAAGTTTCAAGCGACTGAGGACGAAACCGTTCTCCTCTAGAGAGAGTAAACACGTGTCCACCTCGTTCTTGATGATTCTCTGAAGTTGATGCTGTCGACTGTGCTGTGTCGCTGCTAGAAGAGCTGTTGGACCCGTATAGTACATGACACAGAATATACTCACCTCGCCACCGTCACCGATGCAACTGTTGGCTGCACGTCGACGCACACTTAAGGCGATGCAACACGCCTTGGGACGGTGTTGGGCTCGAGTTCGGCCTTGCCAAAGACTGTTCCACCTGGCATTGAGGCTATTCATCTGCATTCCTGTATGGCCATGGACTGTTCTTCCCTCCGTGTCGAGCATTAGCATTTTGCTGACTTGTCGCTCAATCCATGCAACAACATTGTTTGGACCGAGAAAGGCGTGTCAGTTCAAGTCGCCATCAAATTCTACCGATGCCGTCCACTGCTCACGTGATTCTGTCGTACCCTGTGTCATAACATTACCCGAGGGTTGTATGTAAATGAACACGAAGACTCACAACTGGGCGTCTGTTCGTCAACGTCGATTGCCTCTTGGATCTGCTCACTAATTTGCAACGCGCTCCTTGATACTCATTCTTGCGTCCTTGGATTAAAGGATGCGTTGTCATTTGTGTACTCTTCGGCAGACGGGACTCGGGGCGTAGAGACTGTATCCTTGGCCACAATTGGGTGTCCCGCCGGCGCCGTAATAGATTCACCCGTTCGAACATCCACAGCAATGATACCTTCAGGGAATTTGTAAGCAAGAATAGGAAAAAGACGACACGAAGTAAGGTTGTATGGCCATCTAGTACATGCTCCATCTGGTCTTTTGCTCATGTCGTAACGAGACCTCTGCTCACTGTCGGGGAAACACTTTGGGAAAGTGTAAGCCAGATTATATCAGATATCGCGCACCTGCTCTGGTGAATTTTGGTTTGGGTGGGAGCCGCTGCGGTGGCTGGGTAAACCGGGTTTGTCGCCGCCTCTGCGGGGGCCGACGATTCAGCAACAGCAACATTGTTCTCGAGATCGTTGACGTTTGGTTATCCTTGCAGGCTCCATGACAACAAGAGCATCGCGATCATGAGCAACTTTGTCACGGCGATCAGGTTTGACCTCGGTATGTTCTGAGCGTTCCTTGTGTTTGGACTCTGCAGCAGCTTCCAGTGCAGCCGCGGCTACGCACCATAGATACCACCGAATCATCGTCTTCTTTGGAAATAGTCGAACTTGTGCTATCCTTGTTAGTAACAACCCGAGTTACTTTTTCCCTGCTCTTCCAACTTATGCGTGACACGAGTACCCTTGGAGTCTTCGATCGCGTCGTGATGAGGTCTAAAACTACTCATTAGCACGAAAGACAGAGAATAACACGCCACTTTACTTGGTTTCCAGGCTCTGTTTCAAACGATTTTCTGTGCGAGATCTCGACATCCACCGCTTCCGTCTGTCGGAGTGTATGTTCACGTCCTCCAGGGCGATAGCCCGCCGCATCACGACTAAAAGGCGGTTACATGATAAGTACTGTGCTACATTCGTAGACTACTCTACCAAATTCCCGTTTCTTTGTCTAGTTTATCCAGCCTTTCGTCTTCCAAGCGAAGATAATACTCACTTGGATGTCGTGTTCACAGGTTCTCGTTCAAGTATCTAAGTAAGTGTATGTTTTCATGTCCTCGACAATGTGACAATGCAACGTATATGTTGAACGGCGAGAGAGTGCCTGTTGGTGGTGGTGCTATGTCTATAATAGTGGTTTGTCCTTGTCAACAGTAGTCAGTAAACGCATAGGCTGGCGTCACGGGTAATTGGGACCTGAACGTTTGAACCGTTTTGTTGCTGGTTCCTGTTACGATGGTAAACGTCCGTTCCATAGGTACGAGCGGTATAACTTTTTCTTCGAGTCCGTCGAGGCGTGTTACTTTGGAGCTGAGCATTTTCACTAGTATGTATGCTGGAGGGTAGTCGAGATGAATGATGGCTTGTGAAGGTACATATTCACATTCTTCTCATCGTTTGGAGGTTGTCTTTTCGACTTTTGTTCCCCATTACTGTTAACGGTCTCGACCTCTCTTTCACTTGTACCTTGTACGTTTTTCGACGAGCCCGATTGTACTCGTTACTTGGATTCTATGCGAACGTATCACACTGTACCGTGACCGTAAACAAGGTTTCTGCCAAGGATCGGCGCATTATCCAGTTATATGTCCTGCGGGTATTGCACTATGAGCATCCGACGCTCGCGAAGCGATTGATAATTCGAACATCAAAAAGAGGCAGGTTGGATGATTCTTCAAAAGGTGGTGGTTGTAAAAATCTACAACACATCCGATACATCCTCTGAGGTTCAACGTTCAAGTGACGAGTTGATTCGAAGCAATGATCAGATCAATGGCTCACTCAGCTACGCTACTACCGCTTGCATTCCCGCTGCTCGCTGTGATACAGCCCAGCTGACATTTTCATGCTCTACCCGTTGACTTACAGAGGGTCATAAAAGGGATGTGGCGAATCTGGTAGGAGATGATCAGCGTCCGGAGGAGCGACAGGATTGGCAATCTCCTCTAGAGTCGGTTGGTGAAGGGGAACGGCGGAAGGGGGTGAATGTGTCATTACAGGATACCAAACAGATGTGTCTCTCGCTGGTAACTTGAGCGAGCTAAGGTTACCGGATCAACATAAGAATTCTAGGGTGTGGGACAGCAACTCATACTTGAAATCGAAGGAATCGTAGAAGTTGTCGGAGTCTGACAATGATTGACAATGATACATCTGACGAAGTTGGTGGGAATCCACGGTAATGAGCAAAGCCGCTTTCATACGATCAATTGTCGGTGCAATAAACTTCTCGATAAGCTCTCGATGGCGCGCTGTTAGAGTAGAAGCCCCAAATTCAGCATATGCAATGAGCTCTTGCCACTTTACGCTTACCTTCCGTGGGAGCCCGCAAGATGTTTGCTAGGGCCCATGGAGTATCACTAGGCAAAGATCCAATGCTTACCCGTAACCCCAAGCCAGCGATCAGGATAAGAATGTACGCTGATCCTCCTCCGGCCAACGCTGCAAACTTACTCCCCATAGCATGCCATTCCATGAACGTTGAGAGACAAGGCCTGTTAGGCATGCATTGAAGCTCATGGCGGTGGATCTTTGCAAGAGAAAGGACGCCACCTTTGCGGCGGCGTAAGCTATGTAAGTGTGGTCAGTAACAAATCAGTGCGCTGAGGGCACCTGTGATACCTTTGACACGTTGTAACTAGTTGAATGAGATTCATCATCAACAAAAAGTTGACTCGTACATCTCGTGCCTGGAGGCGTGAGCACCGCGATACCACCGAGGACAGGCTGAGGCCATGGGGGCCCGCTACATCGTCTGGTGAAACCGATCCAACAGTGCGAACCCAACCTTGCACATCATACGTTGACGAGTTCCAATTTGCAGTCGCGAGTTCTGCAAGAATTGCATCAACCTGTAGAGGAGATGTAATATAGGGGCTCTTGCGGTACCCCCACCCCTTTCCCCCCTTTCCCTTAGATTTCTTGGGAGGAACTGAACCATGATTATAATTGTCATTGTTGCGGGGGATGATCAGCGACTCCCTGCCCTGCGCAGTTTTGCGAAGGCCTGGCGCCTGGCAACCGAATTCCCGCTGTGAGATCAGATGGTTTTGGTGATAGTGTTGTGCACTTGGGCAGGCTGTGTTGCATGGACTGGGCGATGAGGCGGCGGTTGTAGTTGAGGGCGGGGAGATAAGACACACAGCATTTCCTGAGCCACTTGGACCAAGTGGTAAGGGATCGGCTATAGATGGGGGTGAAGCAGGAAAGGCGGCATTCCCGAGTCCTGAGGCAGGGTCACAGTGCTCAAAAGGGTATCCGGGGATTATGAGAGAACACTTACGAATGGAGTCTGAACAAGCAGCGTATCTATCAGGTAATTCAAACGAACCAGCGCAAGGTGACTGCTCCCATGTCCGAGGAACACTACATGGGGGAGTGGGGTATGTAAGTTGAGAAGAGACGGAAGGGCTGTTGGGAATCGTAGAAGATGCAGCGGTTGCAGGGTAATTGGGTTGGCTTGAAGTATTATCCCATTCTAAGGTCTGTGGTGGGATCTTCAAGTTATCATACTATGGTCTGTCTCAGAGACAACTTACTTAACTCACCTCGCCCGCGGGGTACAGCAATCTCTCAAGGGTCGATGGGACAAACTGCAGGTGAGGTGGGAGGAGGCCACAACAGTCCAAAAGGCGTAGGCATTCTATTATTGTAGCAATGTCCTCGCGCCGTACGGCCAGCATGCGACACAGCAAGCCAAGTTCGTCTCGATTGAGGTTCATGTTACAGTTTTCTTGGCTTGAAATTTGCAGACTCGAGTCAGCAAACGGACCCAGGGCCTCGGGGAGCTTGCAGATTCAAAATAAGAACAAATAGTACTGGCATTCGCACGCACCTCAGTGCAAACAGACATCAAGACGAATACTTATGCCGCCATAATGATCCCGACGAGCCAGGCCGCCTACGCTGCACCATTGCCATCACCATCAACGGTGGATCTGGACGCGTGCAAAGCCACACCCCAGATGTGGGTTGTATTCGGTCAATGCATCCTTTCCCAACACCCTCAGGCCGATCAACATTTTTGCTTCGAAGAATACACCTCAAAAGTTCACCAACCCCGTCAAACACGTGAGTGCACGGTAGCGTACCTAGCGGGACTCGCCATGGTACCACCATGGCGTTCAAGTTCCCGCGCAACAGCTCTCATCTGCCATCTGCCAAACCATCATAGGACGGAAGAATGGCAGTGCTGACGGAGTGTACTGTTCCTGCGACTAGTAAAACACGCTGAAAGCGTATGGAAGGTGACTCAGTCGACGGGACAAAAGGATGAATATCACAGTAGCATGCCAGTGTATGAATGTACATACGAAGTCCGCAATACAAGTCGCCTAGCCAACCTTGCGAGAGCTTGAACGAGTAATATGGTGGGTTGCCCGCGATGGCCAACGGCAGCGCATCATCAGACAAGAGAGTCGCTAGAGGAATCCCATGATAAATGGGATTTGGTGACCGATCCATACCCGTGATCTTCATCGTCCGAGCGAGCACCCTTGGATCCATGGACTTTACTGTGGATCCAATCCTGGTACCGCTCGTAGGCGGTGAGACCCGCCGCCACTTCCAGCCCACGCCGAAGAGTATTCTGTTTGAAAGTGAAGATAACATCACAGTTTTCCAGTTCGCATGTGTCGCTGCCAGGATCGGCTGTACGGGAAAAAGAGACAATTGAATCGCGAACTTTCTTCAGGCCCCTCCTAATTTCATTTACCACCGGCTCCAACTCTATTGAGGGGAAGAGGGTCTGCTCAAATAGTGATGTCAGAAAAGTTCGGGGAACAAAAGAAGCCTTACCCCACGACCCGTGGCCTCGCGATTGACATTGATCTCGGCTTCGTCGTCACTCTTCACCCAGACGTAATACTCGGTCGACGTGATGTTGCACCAGATGTGGTCGGCGATGTCGATCGTTATGGCTTGTGCGGTGCTCACCTCCCTTTTGAGACGCAAAAAGAACTTCGCACTGGAAAATTCATCCTCATCTTGGAACCGGTCCCAAGCCGCTGATCCCATCTCGGGACCATGAAAGGTTGGACTCTCCGTTACGAGAATCGCGACAAGAAGCACGATCTCGGGATGGACGGAAACTTCTCTTTTCAGTTTTTTCCACAACACCTCGCGGTCCTGGGAAAAAGCGCATTCGACGAGGATCGGGATGGTGGGAGTGTCGGGCTCAGAATAGGATGTAAGGGTCAATGTGAGATCGGGGTTGGCTGTGTACCCGAGTTTCGTAAACGCAAAATTCGTCTCGGTGCTGACCTGTACCGCATCACTATCATAGGGAAGGGCATCGAGTGTATACTTGAGTCTACTTCTGAAGTCAGAGAGGGGAATCTCATGGATCGGTGAGGGCATTTCTATGATGAGGAAGCCGTCCTCTGAGTGGTACGTTAACCTACCATATGGGCAATCGTGAGCTTCGTGATTGCATGAACCGATGGGGTGACTTACCTTGGTTTTTTTGGAACTACTGCAAGGTTTTCGATAGCCTTGTATTCTTCCATGCTAATGCCGTCAAATGTGCAGCAGCCCTAACATAACGATCAGCTAGGAGTATTCAGATATGAAGGTTGCTTCAAGTTACCGCCAATGCATTTATCGACGCCTGTCGGTCGTTCTGAAGATCAGTACCAGATGATACCAGATATGTGATAGCGCTCATGAAGGAGGCTGGAAGTGTGAAAATTTCAGTCTATCGCCATTGTCGTCAGCAAAGACACTGAATTTATACCTGAAAGGGGCAGTGGCAAGTGCCGAGTAGCACCCTGGAGAGCATTATCTAAGTCATTTTGTAGCAAAAGGTGTTTGAACGGAGACGATTTTGCGGTGGCATCCTCAGCGGCGTGTAGACTGACCCGGAGCTTCTCCAGACGTTTGATAGGAGGGGCACGATGGGAGGATTGTTTGATGGATCCTATCTTGCGGATCGGTGAACTGAATGCCGTGCTAGGTGCAGTGGGTGACCTCGCCGGCTTCGCGATGCAGGTAGTGCTTGAGCTTGAGCGATGATAGAACAACATGGCGTCAGGGGGGGTGGGACTCTCAGTGCCACGTCACCTATTTAAAAGGTCCCAGTCTGAGGCCAAAATTGGCTTGACATGCGGAGCTTGGTCCGGACTCTGCCGGGGGTTACCTGGACGCTCTCACAGTAGTGACACAGCAGTGATTTGAATCAAGTTTGAATAACTCCGATTCTACCGAACATACCAATCAGGCTAGGTGAGCCTTCCAATCCCCATTAAGCTCGCTTCCTGGCTGATCTTACATAAGTGACATCAGTCTTTGTTGTTCTCTGTGTTCCCGTTGAATTGCCAAAAAGTACCAGATTTGTCACCGAAAATTGCACCGGATTTGCATATGGTGCCTGTCCGCAGTCTTTGCGTTTATTTGGATCGCTCTGCGCAATTTGCACGTCTCAAGGCTACTATGAAACAAGCTTACCGATCCCTTCGGACGTGCAAATCAGAGATGGTGATTGAATGGAGTAAAATTATAGTAATAGTTTCTCGTACACTACGTTCGCGCACGTCTGTTCTTTATTCGATTCAGCATTCAGCAAAGAGAGCCATTGTGTGGGCACGGTGTCGCGCACGTGAAAGAGCGGTGTACAATTGTCCGTGCGCAAAAGGATCGATCCGTAGATCAAGAACAGAGTGATCCAATGTAAGTCCTTGACAGCCATTGAATGTGGTGGCATACGCGAGACGGAGAGGGAACTGCTTCCGCACAACAGTCCAATCAGAACCAGGAGGGGAGAAGTTGAAGGAAATACAGGGGATGCAGTGTGTTTGCGAATCCGGATCGTCCGGAAATTCAACTTCGATGGACCTGTGATGTACTGCAGCAACGCGCGCGCGCGCGTTGTGCACTAAGCCCTTTTCGACAGACAAATTTCGTTGAAGGGCACAAATTGCATCTTCTTTAATGTTCAATTGATGCGGGGGGACACCTGGATGATGGAGCATGGCGAGGTAGTCTGGAGTAAGTTGTGGCGCATCATCGGGGACAGCGTACTGAAAAGCACGTCCGTTTCGAACGCCGATAAATCCGTTGACGTTGCACGAACACGCCATAGTGAGTTGTGAGCGAAAGAGAGAGAGAAGGCAGGCAGCCGCGAAAAGAGGAGCAAGTAAACTCCATGACGTCGTTATGGAGCTACATGGCCGCGTTCTCAACTTCGTGCGAAAGAATGAGAAAGCCCCTGTAGTACGCACGTGAGGTGGGTGGTGGAACGCGACGACTGAAGTGAGTTTACTCACGTAGACATTCGTGTTGGAGGGGGACAACCTTGGGGACACAGCATAGAATGGCTGAACAGCATGTGTGAAAGGAACGTATGCGGTAGCACAGCACGAAAAACAGCAGGACGCATCGTAGCCAGAAAAACGGCGAGCCAAGCGCGCGATAGCGATGAAGAGGGCGAGGAAAAAGAGCAAGGTAGCCAACAACCTTAACAGTGGGAGGGATCATGAGTACAGAAACAGCGAGATAACGGAGCAACTCCGTTTGAGAGGGCGAAAAAGAACGTTGAAGGTAGTACAACACGGATAATAGTTGTACAGCGCGGATGAGAGTAAGCGCCTTCGCGACCACAAAGAACGGTTCTGGTGGAGTTAAAGAGAAACAGGGACGGCGACGCAGACACCCACGACGCTACTGAGGATGCGAACGTGCTCACCCAACGATGGCTGTGATGGCTGTGGACAGGGTACGTGCACGACCGCATCCGTTGAGTCTCGGCGATCGATCGATGGTTCAACGTTCGCAGCGCCATGCCATCGTTCGCAGGAGTGGGTCACATGGGTGGAGAAACTGCAGCTTACTGTATGTTATTATTATTATTATACTGTAAGACAAGCGTAGCGAACCCTTCGGACGTGCAAATTGGATGTGGTGATTGCATGGAGCAATTTACGGTAACAGTTTTTGGTACACTATGTTCGTACATGGTAAGCTCTGGTGCGCATGTCCCGTGGTCGAGTGCGAGGCGCGAGGGGACTGGAGGCCACTTCGGGCTTGAATTCTTCATCGTCCGAGTGAGCACCCTTGGATCCATGGACTTTTTTATAGATCCAATCCTGGTACCGCTTGTAGGCGGTGAGCTCCACCGCCACTTCCAGCCCACGCCGAAGAGTATTCTGTTTGAAAGTGAAGATAACATCACAGTTTTCCAGTTCGCATGTGTCGCTGTCAGGATCGGCTGTACGGGAAAAAGAGACAATTGAATCGCGAACTTTCTTCAGGCCCCTCCTAATTTCATTTACCACCGGCTCCAACTCTATTGAGGGGAAGAGGGTCTGCTCAAATAGTGATGTCAGAAAAGTTCGGGGAACAAAAGAAGCCTTACCCCACGACCCGTGGCCTCGCGATTGACATTGATCTCGGCTTCGTCGTCACTCTTCACCCAGACGTAATACTCGGTCGACGTGATGTTGCACCAGATGTGGTCGGCGATGTCGATCGTTATGGCTTGTGCGGTGCTCACCTCCCTTTTGAGACGCAAAAAGAACTTCGCACTGGAAAATTCATCCTCATCTTGGAACCGGTCCCAAGCCGCTGATCCCATCTCGGGACCATGAAAGGTTGGACTCTCCGTTACGAGAATCGCGACAAGAAGCACGATCTCGGGATGGACGGAAACTTCTCTTTTCAGTTTTTTCCACAACACCTCGCGGTCCTGGGAAAAAGCGCATTCGACGAGGATCGGGATGGTGGGAGTGTCGGGCTCAGAATAGGATGTAAGGGTCAATGTGAGATCGGGGGTGGCTGTGTACCCGAGTTTCGTTAATGCAAAATTCGTCTCGGTGCTGACCTGTACCGCATCACTCTCAAAGGGAAGGGCATCGAGTGTATACACGAGTCTACTTCTGAAGTCAGAGAGGGGAATCTCATGGATGGGTAAGGGCGGAGGCATTTCTATGATGAGGAAGCCGTCCTCTGACTCGCTCTGAGTGGTACGTTAACCTATCATTATGATGATGAGCAATCATGAGCCTTACCTTGGTTGTTTTGGGAAATATGGAAATATAGTTGTGTGACGGTCACGGGAAAGTCACCATAGAAAGTCTACCTCGCATCAATCATTCCACGCTGGCGGCGACGGTCATCCCCACGCCCCCTCCCCACTCCAAGGCTTCAGTCTGTCCACACACCTTGCCCAATCTCAATGCCCCCGCAGGCCTACAGCACGTCGCCACAAGCAAGCTCTTCGGATCGCGACAGACAGCCCATGTCCGACCAGAAACACCGCCAACAGAGATGGTTCAACCTCGAAACAGTCCCGCAGTACAAACAAAGTCCTCGGCGACTATACCCTCACCAAGACCCTCGGCGCAGGTAGCATGGGCAAGGTCAAGCTCGCGACACACAATGTCACCGACGAAAAGGTCCGTCGTCGTCGCAACTCCTTCCTGGCGCGTCCGTCTCACTTTTCCCCCAACAGCTCGCTATAAAGATCCCTTCCCGCGTCCACCCCTCCACGTCGCTCCCAAACGGTTCAAACGTTTCTCCAGAGGCTATCGCAAAGCAGGCTTCCAAGGATGCCTCCAAGGAGATCAGAACCATCCGCGTGGCCGCCCTGTCCATGCTTCTCCGCCATCCCTATATCTGCGGCATGCGCGAAATGATCATCCATCAACATCATGTGGTGCGTCGTCCCATCAGTCATCTCTTCACGTGCCTCGTGTTCACCCAACCCACTCCAAGATCTGAAAATCGAGAACATACTTATATCAGAAACCGGCAATGTCAAGATTATCGATTTCGGTCTCTCAAATTTATATGACTATGACCCCGCCGAATGTCTTTCTACCTTTTGCGGCTCGTTCTACTTTGCAGCCCCCGAATTATTGAACGCAAAAGTTCACACTGGTCCCGAGGTCGATACGTGGAGTGTCGGCGTCGTCCTCTATGTCCTCGTCTGCGGCAAGGTTCCCTTTGACGACCAGAGTATGCCAGCGTCGCACGCAAAGATTAAGCGCGGTTTCGTTGGATATCCAGTCTTGCTCAGCGCTGGTGCGTTGCCAATCTCCTTGTCACATTAGCCTTTGGTAATCTCGGATGCTCGTCACTAACCCTGCGCTGCGCGCTTCGTTGGCAGAAGTACTTGAGCACCCATAGATGGTTCGTGGATTTGGCGGACCTCCCAATTCTCACCTCCTCCATCGGGAACCCCTTCGCGTCGACGAACTCGATCGGACGGTCATCCGAGGCATGAAGGGCTTCGAGTTTGGTTCCGAGGAGGATACGACTCGCAGTCCTCGAGTTTGAGGCCTACATTCGCGCCGTCGCCGCTTGAGACAGAAAGCGAGGTCGAAACAGCGGTCGCTGGGGCGAATCCTTCTCCAACCCCTCTCGCCATCTCCTTCGATGGCTCCTCGATCAACATTCACAAGGATGGCTTAATCCCATCTAAGAAATCTAAACGTTTCTCTGGGTTCGACTTTTACCGTCGGAAGTTATTCTTGCCCGTCTCTTCGCCACCAACGACTCCGTCCTATTCCCCACCCAATTCCCAATCGCACCTCTCAATCACTGATGCCGGTCGGGAGCCTCTCCTACGACTGGGTTTCATCCACTAATTTCCACGCTCGGGAGAAGCTCGAGCGCGAACGCGTGTATGGTCCCGGCCACTTTGCCAGTTCTCAGATATCCATCCAATCTGGTGCCATTCTCAACGCTCCCGCCATCGACAAGGCCGGTATTTCAAACGCGTATGGCGTCAAGGCGTCATCTCAGACCACCAAGCAACCTTCACTGCGCCAACCTCCGCCAGGGCTGACTACAGTACGCCTCTTCCCCGTTTGCCAGCACCAGAGACATCACACTGCTCTGGCATGTCTTACGATGCAGCACCCGCCACGGCGTCTCCTACGACTGAGACGTTCCAAGGACAACCAAAGGCGCGCGACGGGGCTACCTCCACCGCCAACAACAACAAAACGGGTCGATCTTTCTGCCGTTCCAACAACACAGACCACCGGCACTGCTTTGCCTCGTGCATCACCTGCGTCGACACACCGTCGCAGTCACAGCCTCAGCCGACGTCCGACGGTGCTGCGTGGTTTGGGTGGGGTGTTTGGGGGGACTGAAAAACCCGTCAACGAACAGGCAGAGGACATGCAAGTTTCGCATACAGCCGGTCCCGAGTTTGGTGCATTTGCGATGGCCAAGGAGAAGGCTGTTGGCGAGGACGAAATGGTTGTGCATGATGGACCACTCTCGGCGGGTGCAACGCTGGCCAAGCGGTTTGGGACATTGTTGGGCAGCGTCACACACGGAGACGATGGGAAGCGGGGGCATTGGTAACCGGACAACGATCGTAGGAAGTGTATCGCTCAAGGCTGCGACGGTCGCGGTCGAATATGGTCGACGTGTTTGACGAGAAGAGTAGTGCAGAACCGGAGAGTCGGCGGCAGAGCGCGTTTTCGCCGCCACTACTAGCTGCGGGTCAGAGTCAGCCATTGCCGCATACGCATCGACGCGCGGCGACGATCTTGGATCCCCAGGGCCGGGCAATGAGCGACGAAGTAGCACGGGTGGTACTTTGCTCCCGAGTGTTGGTGGGTCGATGGGCCGTCATCGACGACCGTCGACAGGATACGGGACCAGTAGTGGGCGACCAATGTCCGTCAGCCGATTCGGGCCTACCGAGGAAGCCGAGGAGAACGTGGAGCACGAGACATCTGATTCTCGGGACGAGAGCTTTAGGGATACTTCCTACATGGACAAAGACTTTAAACCTGTCCATTTGAAAGGGCTATTTAGGTACGTGATCGGACTCTTTACGTGTGGTAAGTGATGCTGAAACGACACGTCGAACAGCGTGTCCACGACGTCGACGAAGCCCCCCTTCGGTTCTCAAGGCGGATCTCAGGAAGGTGCTCGATCGGATGCAAGTTCAATACCGCGAAATTAAGAGCGGGTTCGAGTGCATTCATATATCGTCTATAGAGTGCGCAGCCCCGTGCTAGCAACCATCGTCGGCGCGGATCGTCTGGCTCGAATGAGACTGGCAAACCCCCCCGCTCGTTGGTCAAGAAAGCATCCAAACTCTCGTTTGGTGTCAAGTCACGCGACCGGGAAAGCATCAAGGAGAAAGAACCCGAGCTGATCACGCCCGAAAAGGATCTTCCAAACCGACCTTCGGTGGGAACCGCACTGAGTGCAACGCCTAGTAGTGGGTCGTCGTCGTTCTTCAACATGTCGTCGACGGTGCATACGGTTCTTGCCGAGGGGTCGTGCCATACGGAATTGAATGGGACGATGGCCATGGTCACGCCGCCTATGGATGACCCACATATGTTTCGGCCGCACTCGCCGACCAAGAGCAAGGTCTTGCCCCCAATACCAAGAGATTTTGGGGCAACGATGCAGATGCAGCCCCCCCACCACCACCACCACAAATGCCTCGACCAATGTTGGCACCATTCCCTACGGGTGAAGCGGGAGGGGATGGGTGGCAGTACCAGATGTTGGCGAGGAGGGTACTGACGGAGCTCAAGTTGTGATGTGGCATTTTCGTCTCGTTTGTTTTTCCTTCCCCTCGTTTTCAGATCTTTTTCTTCTTTCCCCTCGAATAACCCAACGCAAGTGCACGACCCCAGCAGTGATAATATGCTCTCCATCTGCAGATCTGTGACATATTACTATTCCTTCCCGCTCGCTTGCTCTCCCTCTCTTTTTACCTATTCGGCTCACTCTTCCATGACGCGTCCTATTGATCCTGGTGACTGATTTGGGTAGAAAGTATAGGTATGGCATTTTTGTGGATTCCAGCCAAGTGTGTGGTTGCGCCTTTCCCCCGATTCTTCGGTATCATGATGACCTAAGCGTGATTCTTCACTGTTCATGCCCTCTTTCATGTTGGTTTTTTCTCATATCGAAGGATATCTATATGTCATGATGACATTCTGGACTGGAGTCCATTTGATTCGAATCGAGTCTGCACGATGGTTTCTCCAATTAGGGGAGAGTCGAAGGAAACCATGGTACTAGATACTCGTAGAATGTCAGACTTCAAGTCGTCAATTTGCTCAAGGCAGCATGTGCCTATAAGCAGTCACTGTGAAATCACATCTGGCCCTCCTGCTTCATTCATTGCAGGTCGATCCCATGACACTCCAAGAGTAGCAAAATCGAACTCTATGTGGATAAAACAAACAAGCCTGTCCCAGAGGGAGCTGGAAGCCTAGTTGTGACGACAAGAGAAAAAGTATTAAATGCAAACTCATACCCATAGCAAATCCCCTGCTTCTTGGGTGTTAAAACGCCAACATTAGAAGAGGACTGTGACACCGGTACACTCGAAGGGAAATCAGTTTCTCACCTACTAGTAGGGCATCATCGGAACCACCTATTTCACACACGGATGAAGCTTGATGAAGATTGCCTTACTGCGTTGGTCGGCGCAGAGCGAGCTATAGCAAACAGAAAACAGATTACGAACAAGGCCCGCGTGAACTACATTAAATCTGCACAAGGTAACGATAGTAAGCCATCCCAGATTCCTCTTCAACTTGCGCGAAGCACCCCCCTACCCGCGAAGGAGGATGTGAGGACGGTGCTCATCCAAGTAGAGGTAGCAACGGCCCTGAACGCCAATTACGGCGACACGCTGGGACGAGCGTGCATTGGAGGCGACGGCAAGTCTCATGAGTATACAGAGATTTAATGGAAAGGTCGTACGTGTCGCACGGGAAGTTGGAGCATAATGCGGCCAGGTCTTCTCCGGTCGAGTTTGCCAGTTTGTTGCGCTGGGTTTCGACACCTTCGCGGGGAGGGGCAGCGTCGTCGAGACTGACG
>JBBPJO010000215.1:0-19129 GCA_038088815.1 Boletus nobilissimus | reverse complement strand
GCAGTAATACTTGGAGCACAGTGAGGCTTACAAGTTATTGCATTTCTTTGTATCTAGTACATCTAGTTACTTTTCTCTAGTTTCTACTAGACTTGTAGCAGTAGAGGAAGACCAGTAGTATATCTACTAAGCTAGGAATAAGCCAACCCTTTTTCCTTAGACAATAGTCGGGAAAGGAAGAACAACCGGGGAGCCAATTGACTAAGTACTCTCACTCACTCAGTAGACTAGTTCTATATTCCTTTTCTTCTGTTTGATCTGGTAGTTAGCATTGTCCTAACACCAGCTTATAGTCAGATTGGGCCCGGAGGATAACTGTGTATAGATTAACCTAGCGTCTAGCAGTCCAAATCCTGAACAAATGACAGCGACTGCGGCAGAACGGGAAGTAAGTCTAAATCAGGTATAGGCGGGGCGCCGTGTGAGACAACAAGGAAAGGAGATCGGGAAAACGTATCTGGTATAATGGAGGACGACTCCATTACGAATACAACCACGTACGGTGAGGAGAACGAGACTAGAAGGCGAGTGAACAGGAAAAGCGTAGTGAAAAAGTGTACTCCCTCGTAAACCGTAACACTTGGATGGTGTTTTCCAGATCAATTGTGTGGATGGGATGCGATTGTACACATGTAAAGCATGCATAACCACGAACTCCCAGTAGGAATCAGGCAGGCAAGCCTGTAATCACATGGGTTGTGCCTTATCCATAATAGTATGGATTAGGCATTTTGCGTGCCCATTCTGCTGGTGAGCATAGGGGGCGGATTGTTGTACAGTATATGAATGCCGTTGTTGCGCATATACTCAGTGAAAGCTTTGAAGGTATATTCTCCCCCTGCATCAGAGCACCAGTGTTTTATTACAGCGTTGAACTGAGTACACACATAGGTGTGGGGTTGTTTGGTGGCCCTAAGGGTTTGGTCCTTGGTTTTAATTAGGATGACCCAGGCCATGGAAGTGAAATCATTGTAAAAGATGACAATGTACTTGTACTCATGGTACAATTCAATTTCAAACAATTTCAAGTCAGAATGAATTAACTCAAAGGGAGCACTTGCATGCTTCTCACTATGAGGAAAAGTATAGTTGGGCTGTTTGCCCATTTCACAACCAGGACAGATAGGAACATTCACCAGAATGTCATTCAATCACGGCATAGATCTAAACAACTCTTTCCAACCCAAGGTTGCCAAGGCCTACCCACTCAACCCTAAGGAGCAAGAGGCATGTAAAGATTTCATTGATGAACACTTGAAGGCCAGATGTATTCACCCATCGAACTCCCCCATGGCGTCTCCCTTCTTCTTTGTCTCAAAGAAGGACAGTAATCTTCGCCCCTGCCAAGACTACCGCTATCTCAATGAGCATACCATCAGGAACGCCTATCCTCTCCTGCTCATTGGAGACTTCATGGATCAGCTCAAGGGATCTCGTTACTTTACCAAGATGGATATTTGATGGGGCTATAATAACATCCAGATTAAGACCAAAGATGCCTGGAAGGCGGCGTTCATTATGCCCTTCAGCCTCTTCGAACCTCTCATCATGTTTTTTGGCCTTTGCAACAGTCCTGCGACTTTTCAGTCATTCATGGACTTCATTTTTAAGGATATGGTAGCAGAAGGATGGTTAATCATCTACATGGATGATATGTTGATCCATTCCAGGGATCTTAACGAATATCACCAACAAACAAGGCGAGTTCTAGAATGGTTATGAGAAAACTGTCTTGGCCTCAAACTAGAAAAATGTACTTTCAACGCATCCAAGGTTGAATTCCTCGGGATGGTTGTTAAAGAGGGTATCATTCCAATGGACCCTACCAAGGTTTCAGCAATCTCTTCCTGGGAACCACCGACATCGGTTCGCACAACTTCTCGGAAATTGCTAGGCCAATCTTGGATTTGACAAAGAAAGGGCAGCTGTGGTCCTGGACACATGAGCAACAGAAGGCTTTCAACCTCCTCTGAAAGGCCTTCACCTCTAAACCTGTACTGGTAATGTTGGATACCTCCAAGCCATTTTTCGTTATGACCAACGCATCTCTGATGGCCTCTGGAGGAGTCTTGATGCAGAAGGATGCCAATGGCGACTTACATCCTTGCTGCTACATTTCTAGCACATTCTCACTGGCGGAACATAACTATGACATATACGACTGAGAACTTCTAGCAGTTATACGCGCACTAGAAGAATGGCGACACTATCTGACTGGAACTGACCAGCCCGTAACTGTGCTCACAGACCACAAGAATCTGTGCTACTTCAAGGATCCCCGAAAGCTGTCTAGGCGGCAAGCTGGATGGCTATTAATGCTACAGGACTATGACCTCCTGTTCCAACACATACCCGGGAATAACATGGCCCTGGTGGATGCTCTCTCCAGGAAAGATGCGCTAGACACGTCGGCCGACAATGCTGAAGTCACGCTACTCCCAGGGGAGCTATTCTTAACATGAATCGACACTGACCTCCGGACTGCTATCAAGCAGTCAACCACCCATGATGACTTTGTTATCAATCAGCTTTGCCAGCTTCACGAGGGTACTTTGGGAGTCCCTCGATCTTCTGTTCATGATTGGCGATATGATGATGGCATACTCTACTTTAAAGATAGAGCCTACGTCCCCAAGGCTCACCAGAACAACCTCCTCCACGTGATCCATGACTTGCCCGTGGGAGGTCATGGCGGTTACTACCAGAGTGTTAATCAGGTACAACATGACTATTGGTGGCCTGGACTCACCTCCTTCGTGCATCGCTTCGTCCAAGGCTGTGCGACTTGCCAGGCCAACAAAGTCAACACCCATCCTACTGTCCCGCCTCTCACCCCTCTCCCAGTTGCTTCCTCCCGTCCTTTCCGATGTTTGTCAGTTGATCTCATCATGGACTTGCCGCCGTCCCACAGATTTGATTCGGTTATGGTCGTGGTCGACCATGGCCTTACTAAGGGGGTAATTTTCACCCCAACTCACAAGAGCGCGGACACCGAGGGTGTAGCGCAGCTCTTCTTTGAAAAGGTCTTTCCCCACTTTGGACTCCACAACAAGGTTATCTTGGACTGCGGTCCACAGTTTGCCTCAGCCTTTGCTCTAGAACTAGTGAGGCTCCTTGAGTATGATCTACTCCTCTCTTCCGCCTACCACCCACAGACTGACAGAGAGATGGAATGCGTCAATCAGGAATTGGAAACTTACCTTCGGATCTTTTGCCAAGGAGATGTCACCTGATGGTTGGACTTATTACCAATGGTGGAATTCCATCACAACTCTTCTGTCCATTCCGTAATGGAAAGACCCCATTTAGCTTGATGTTTGGGTACGAGCCAAGGGCTTACCCATCAATAGGAACCACCACCTTCCTGCTTTAGGATGCCTTGGAGACCTCAAGGAGGCTCACAAGGAAGCTACTGCCACTCATGAAAAGGCACAATGATACATGCATGAACGAGTCACGTCCAAATTCAAACCCTGGAAAGTTGGAGATAAGGTATGGCTCGATGGCCGTAACCTGAGACTTCACTACCCTTCTTGAAAACTAGCCCCTCAATGCAAGGGACCATTTGAAATTTCACAGGTCATTTCACCTGTTTCATACAAACTCCGACTGCCCAGGATGTGGAAAATCCATAACGCCTTCCATGGATCGCTCTTGACCCCCTATCGGGAAACCGCTGAACATGGACCAAACTTCATGCTGCTTCTGCCGGATATAATAGACAGAGAAGAGGAATTTGAAATCGAACAAATCTTAGCCCATTGGGGCTCCGCTTGACGCCGACGCTATCTCATTTCATGGAAACAATACCCGTCCTCTGAAAATACCTGGGAACCCAAGTCCAACTTAGGACATGCTGTGGACCTCTTGAATGAATATAAGGCCAGGGATCTGATCGCCTTCCCTCCCTAAAATCCTCAATTCCTCACTTGCTTTTGAGTCGAGCCCTAGCTTCTCCAATGCCGTCATCATTCTCACCGAACTCTTGATATCCTCCTTGTCGCTTAATGCAGTACCCTTCAAACTACCAGTCCACATCCACCGTCTCCCAGACCGCTCCCAACAAATTCTCTTTGCCTCAGCATCAGAGAACCCCACTATTGCCTGTGCCTTATCATGCATATCCAGTTATAGAGACAGCCCGATTCTCCAATCTTTGGGAATCATCTTTCATATATACACCACTGGACAGACACTCCATGCCCAACTCTTTCCAGATGGGACCCTGCCTGTCTACACCGCTGCCATGATGCTCTCTCCACAACCCCATCCCCCCTGTTCATGCATGTTCTGCGACCCATTGTCAACACTCTCCCCACCCATTTATGAACTTACTACCTGGACGACAACCCAAATCATCCCTGGGATAGCAACACTTGGGCCAGAAACCCAAGACAAACCATCTGGGACGACGACTCCACCGTCACTCCCAGCTTCCCCTCAACCCGCGACTCCACATCCACAGCACCATTACCTGTCCCACCTCCAAACCCTCCTGCAACTAGCACTGCTCCAGGACTTAGCAGCGATACTGTTCCCAGATCTCTTGCCACTCTCCCCGCAGACCACCCCAACATCCTCGCTTTCCTCACTACTGTACCCCTCCTCAGATGAGGAACCCCTACCCCAGAGCCCAAGCACATACTCCCCACTCAAGAACATCCCACCACTCCAACACCCTCCCATCATCCTCGTAAATTCAAACGAGGTAATACAACAGTTTCATTCAGACTACCCAGCTCCTCAGCATGAGCTTTGGGGAAACATCCTGAGGGACATCGAGGAAAACTGCAACAGGCAACTCCGTTCCCCACCTCCCATCACTATAATAAGGACTTTGCAGCAACACCCTCGCTGTTGCCTGGATGCTCTTCTCAACCCATCGACATAGATGCTATCCCATCGATGCCTCCTACTCCTTCTTGCCCCACCCTCAGCCACTGTTTTATCTGTGGCCAATGAGGTCATCTTCATGCAGACTGTGGACATTATGAATGTCCCTTCTGTTGATTGACCACTCCTGGGCATATACAGGCCTATTGTCCTCGTCACCGCTGTCAACTTTGCAGAGAGTTAGGACACTCTGAAGAGTTTTGCCCAACTCAATGTAATCCCCTTGATGACTACGACCCGATGGACTACGAGGTCAACGAGGGAGATGAAGATTAGAGGTCTCGCAGGTGCTTCAACCATAGGAGAGGGGTAATGTTACAGTATGGTTTACTGAGGGGGTATACTTTTTCACTTGTTCTTTCATTCGCTCAACTCCTAATCTCATTCTCTCACCATACATGGTTGTATTCGTAATGGAGTCGTCCTCCATTATACCAGATACACCTCCCGATTCTTCTCTATTTCTGTCTCACATGGCGCCTCACCTATACCTATATTTAGACTTCCTTTCTGTTCTGCTGCAGTCACCTTATTCAGACTTCACCACCTGTGGCATAGCCTTACTCTTTCTGACTCGTACTGACTCTTATGCTGTGCATCGAGTCATACTTTAGTGACTCATATTGACTAGAGGTGCTGCACACCATTACTCTATTTAGAAGGGCCCTACCATATATAAAGGTGCTCTCTCGCCCTTCTGTATTTTCCCTAAGCTAGTTCTATGCAATACCAGCATTGTTTCTAGTGACCACCGAGTTCAGCGAGCACTCAGTTTGTACCTGAATAGGTGAGACCACCTAGGCTTCGCATCGTCTCAAAGCTCAGCACTTGGACTACAAACTACACTCATACCCTCACTCTTTTCTTGTCCTCACTTGAGCTTAGTATCTTAGTATCGCAGCATGCTATGCTATGCGTTACACCACCATCCTCAGCTTTCACTCGCATGGGGATACCCTCTATTGGCTCAGGGCCCCTATTGCCCAACCACCCTCAGACCTTGTGTCCCTCATCTCTGTCAATTATGAATTACTTCATCGCCGCTTATGCCATCCCTCGTGCAAGGTGCTCCACACAGCCAAAGAAGCACATTAAGGATTTCCTGGATATTGGCATCCCAGCAAATGCTCCTATCTGTCCTGGTTGTGAAATGGGCAAATAGCCCAACTGTACTTTTTCTCATAGCAAGAAGCGCACAAGTGCTCCCCCTGAGTTTATTCATTCTGACTTAGAATCATTTGAAATTGAATTGTACCACAAGTACAAGTACACTGTCGTCTTCTATGATGACTTCACTTCCATGGCCTGGGTCATCCTGATTAAAACCAAGGACCAAACCCTTAAGGCCACCAAACAATTCCATGCCTATGTGTGTACTCAGTTCAACACTGTGATAAAACACTGGTGCTCTGATGCAGGGGGAGAATATACCTCCAAAGCTTTTACTGAGTATATGCATGACAATGGCATTCATATACAACAATCTGCCCCCTACACTCACCAATAAAATAGGTATGTGGAACACCTCATTCATACTATTATGGATAAGGCACAACCCATGTGGTTGCAAGCTTGCCTGCCAGATTCTTATTGGGAGTTCATGGTTATGCATGCTTTGCATGTGTACAATTGCACCCCATCCACACACCTCAACTGGAAAACACCATCTGAGATGCTTACCAGCCAAAAGCCCACTTTTTTGCATCTTCGTGTCTTTGGCTGTGGAGTGTATGGTCACATTCCAGCTGAAACACAGTGGCAAATTACAGCCAAAGTCACAATTGATGATCTACCTGGGCATATCTGCTGGTAGTGATTCAAACTATCTCTTTATGTGCCCTAACAATGTGCTACATACATTAGCACATGCCATCTTCAACAAGAATCTCTTTCCAAGATGCTCAAAGGCTCAGCCTCACCAACCAATTAACCATCAGCCCAAACCTCACTCACATGACAACAATTCTTCTGACTCTGAGTCTATCTACCCAGACTTGGAAGATGACGTGACACCCACTCCTTCCAATGACCCCCCTTATTAACCGGTACCACATCCTGCCACTCTGCCCCCTGTGAGGGCACCTACTCTGCCTCCAGCACCCCGGTTACCTCTCCTCACCATTAGCCACCACCACCTCCTGCTCATCCTCAATGACCACAACACAAACATCATCCCCCTCCCTGTCCCAGAAATATATATGGGGAGCCTCATGACCCTGTCCATCAGATACAGGACATTGAGCATGTCTCTGATTGGCACAAACTTGTAGGAGAAGCACTGGCTGGACCTTCAGATTCGCTTGTTGTCCCTGGAGGTTTGCCTCCATTGGAGGATGATGTTGAGCATATCACCAGGAAAGGGGGAGATGGATTGGTTTCATACCTCTGCAGCTGTGCCTTCCCACTGGAAATGGAATGGTCTAATCTCAATTATTGTGAATGGACATACCATGACATACTCAAATTGCCACAAGATGAGCAAACCCTCTGGCGTAAAGCCTGCCATGATGAACTTCAGATACTCAAAGATTGAAAGGTCTACGATATCATGGATTGACCCACAAATAGAAAGATTATCAAAAATTGATGGGTCTTTGATGTAAAAACAGACAGAAGAAAGAAAGCCCAGCTTGTTGCCAAAGGCTTCTCCCAGGTAGAAGGGATTGATTTTGATCAAATATTCTCCCCAGTTGTATGCTTTGAGACAGTGTGGTGTATGCTCCCCCTCTCAGCAATAGAAAACTGGTATATTACCGGTCTCAATGTCTGATCTGCCTATCTATATGGCAAACTGGATGAAAAACTCTACATTGACTTCCCTGAAGGCTCCATGCCCTCTCATCTTAAAGGGAAGATCTTGAGATTACTATGTGCCTTATATGGCCTAAAACAAGCAGGATTAGCTTGGTGGCGTGAACTTGACAAATCCATGAAAGAACTTGGCTTCACGTGTCTTAAAACAGATGCTGGCCTCTTTATATACAGTATTGCAAAGGCAAAGAGCTCATTCTAGTGATCATCTACATAGACAACACCGTCTTCTGTGGCCCTAACAAACCTTTTGTAGATAAGGTTAAAGCCACTTTCATGAAGCAATAGGACTGTCACAACTTAGGAGAAACATGTGAATTCCTAAGAATGAACACATGTTGAGATGGTCAAACCATTAAGATAAACCAGTGAGAATATCTCAACAAAGTCATTGAGTGGTGTGGTATGACTAATGTAAAAATTGCCAACATCCCTTTCCCTCAGGGTTACTACCCAGAGAAGAATGATCTCCCTGTCCAACCAGAACTTTGTATGTGATTCCAACAGGTAATTGGATCATTGCTATATCTTATGATTGGCACAAGACCTGACATCTCATATGTGGTTACTCAACTTGCCCACATGTCTGCCAACCCATCAGGAGAGCATCTCAATAAAGCTCTATATATATGCCAGTACTTTCTTGGTACCCGAGACTACTCTCTCATATATAATGGCAAATCTGATAAAGGCATCCTCACCTGCACTGATTCTGATTGGGGACAAGACAAAGTCACATCTCACTCACAGACAGGTTTTTACCTGAAATTTGTGGATGGTGTGTTCTTGTGAAACTCACACTTACAAAAGACCACCGCTCTGTCTTCTACAGAAGCCGAGTACATGGCCTTGAGCAACTGTACGTGCCAGGCCATCTAGACTCATCAAATGATGGGAGAACTTGACTATTGCCTTGGCCCCATTCCTGTTTATGGTGACAATCAAGGTTCACTCTTTATCGTGCAGAACCCTGTTACCAAAAAATGTTCAAAACACATTCACATCCATTACCACTTTATATGTGATGCTGTAATGCTATGGAAGCAAGTAGAGCTACTCTACATCCCAGGAACTGACAATCCTGCAAATATGTTCACCAAGAACCTTGGACATGTCAAGTTCAAGGAGTTCCGCTCTCAGCTTGGTTTGGAATTTAACTCACCATCTTAAACTGTGCAGACATTTTTTCCTATCTTACTTTATATTCCTCACTTTTACATCTACACTACTGTATACTAGACAAGGGGGAGTGTTGAAAGGACACATGCCTAGAGTCACATAACCTTATATTAAGTAAGCATTATAAATCATATATAAGACTCTGCTGAGTCCGAATATAATTAATTCTCTCTTGATCTACTACTACTACTATCTCTGAGAAACACCTTTAGTGCCAAGGTAAGTACCCTACAGTAGTCCCTTAGGGATCCTGGCATGAACACTGAATCCCTGCTATTGTAACAGACAACTCCATTCCCCACCTCCAGTTGCTATAACAAGAACTATGTGGTGACCCATTGATGTAGACACTCTTCTCTCTCTCCCTCCTACTCCTGCTCATCCCACTCTGGCCTGATGCTTCATGTGCAACCAATGAGGACACATCCATGCTGACTGCCCACATTATGAATGTCCCCTGTCACATCACCACTCCTAGGCACATCCAGGCCTTCTGTCCATGTCATATTTGTCTCTTGTGTGGAGAATTAGGACACCCTGATGAGTTCTGTTCCAATCACTGCAACCCACTAGATGACTATGATCCCATGGACTACAAGGTCAATGAGGGAGAGGAGAATGATTAGAGGTCTCACAGGTGCTTCAACTATACAAAGGGGTAATGTTGTGGTTTACAAAGGGGGTACTCTATTTTCACTACTCTTTTTCCTTTCGCTTTCCCTTCACTCATCTCACAGACTTGTTCTCTCACTGTAGATATCAGCAAATTGTCAACTAACTGTGTAGTGCTGTACAGCCACCTACAGTGCTACAGTGACTCCAAAAACTGTTGCGATAACTAACCCCAAGATGGTGTGCATAGTGTGCCGCAATCACCTGTGAGAATCTCGCTTATGCCTGGTGGGATGGAATATAGCCACTACTCTTGGCTACCAGATTGGTCCCTGGGTCATGTGATTTGGCCCAGGGGTCATAGAGATATTGCCATTTTAATCCACCCACATCATTGCAATAGTTTTTGCACTTTTGATTTATAAGTGGGTATTGGAGTACTTCAGTACTTGGTATAGCCCCCCTTTGCCTTAAACACTCCCTGAACCCTTCTGGTCGTGCTTTCAATCAACTTCTGACACTCCTCCACTGGTATTTTCTCCCACTCCTCCTCAACCCTTTCCCATAATGCATGAACTCCATCAGGAGGGTTTTCGTGCTCTCCAAGCCTCCTTTTGAACCATCCCCAGAGATGCTCAATAGAATTAAAATCAGGAGACTGTGCAGGCCACCTCATAGTCCATTCCTTCACCTTTTTGCAGTTATACTTGGGATTATTGTCTTGCTGAAAGACAATGTCAGAAGGATCTAGACCAAAATACTCCACAGGATTCAGGAGCTTATCTTTCAAAGTCTGCACAGAAATGTCCCTATCCTACCATCAATTGTGGCAGCATAGCCAACTCCTTCCCAAGTCATACAGCCCCACCTCATCAAGAAACCTTCACCAAACTTGAGGATCTCTTGCACTAGCCTATTACTTAGACCCATATCTCCATGGTATGTGAGCCAAATCACATGACCTAGGGAGCACTCCTGTAGCCAAGGATATGTACCATGTATGACCCCACCAAAGCTAGGTGGGATTCCCACAGTGCTTGGTGGTGTGGCAAGGTCTAAGCAAATCTTATAATGTCTAGTAGAGAGAATAGGGCATTTGGACTTGACCACAGCCTTCATACCAGATTTCGTCAAATGAGAATGAACAGGATTGGTAGAGAGATACTTGTTGATGATATTGGTAAGTGCTTTGGTAACTTGAATAGCATTTTCAGCCTTTCCAGAGGTGATAAGATGATGAGCATGTCAAATGTTGGTAGGAGAAAGCTTGGAAGAACAACCCCCAACACACTTCTGAAGCTGAGAACACTCCTTGGAGCGAAGTCTGGACATGGTAGAGGCATGGATACCAGTGGAAGATTCAATGGAATGAGTAGATTAGCCAGAATCAAGCATAGTGAAGATAGTATTCTTTTGGGTAACAGAGAGTGATTGCATGATGGTAGTAGTGGGAAATCAAGAAGTGTGGGAGTAATTTTCAACTCATACATGATGTATATATGGTGTTCAGTGTTTGTATGACCAAACAATACTAAACATCATTGGATTTCATGAAGAACCCATCATTCCAATCAAAAGTGCAAAAACTATTGCAATGACATGGGTGGATTAAAATGGCAATATCTCTATGACCCCTGGGCCAAATCACATGGCCCAGGGACCAATCTGGTAGCCATGAGTAGTGACTATATTTCATCCTACCAGGCATAAGCAAGATTCTCACAGGTGGTTGTGGCGCACTATGCACACTGTGTTGGGGTTAGTTATCGCAACAGTTTTTGGAGTCACTGTAGATGAGCCTGGCCTAGTCAAAAAGTCATGCACAGACTGTAGCATGGATATTGATGCCTTCTTTTCCTCTCCATTTGTCAACAAGGACAGAAAAAAACATAGGAATTGCACATCTTCTTTATTAAAGTAGCTAGCCTGTGAGAACGTAGAGACAACTCTCATTTCTCATTGGCTCACACCTGAAGACAACTCTTAATCCGGATTGGTTGGTGGCACTTTTCAAGCTCGAGATAAGATGTAGATTCAGGCACTGCATTCAGAGTTCAACGACAGAATATACACGAGATATATATTGGCACCATTCAAATCAATGTGTGGGTTACTCAAATGCAGTCTTATTATGCAGGTAGTTAGCAGCAAAAAAAATTGCATGAGTGGAAATTGAACCTGCTAACAGGTGAAAATTGCAGTGCGCCACCGACCGCTACACCATGTGCCCTGCCCGTGCAGTTTTGGGCTAGCGAAACAAGGATGCATCATGCATGCACATGTGAGTTGCAGCGTGCTTTCTGCCATTGGTTCCCTCACTTATCAGGCATCAGCGCATTCCAGTACAGACTCCAGTACAGATGGGTATCTTTTCTTTGTGAAGGGCCACTCATGTTCTGCACAGGAATTTATTCAAGGATCTTCAACTTCAGTTCAGTCCAACAGACACGGAAAACGCTCACGCGATGCGGTGAATCATGGTGAAGATGAGGATCAGCCCTGCTGAAAGCAATGCACACTCCCGCATGCAAGCCCAGAGCTCGGAGGTCAAGGTGTGTGTCCACACCATTCTCAGAGTTTTTACCCTTATGAGCAGGTCATGCAGGCAACTCAGATTTGATGATCATCGACAACACCAATGGTCAGCAGCAAGACATTCAAACAGCCCAAAGAGGGGTGCTGCTTTCTCGATGGGCTCTCGGTCAGCGCAGACGCTGTGACCATGAGCGTCAGCAAAGGATGATTGGAGATAACCAGGTCAGGAAACAACCCTTGACCTATCCAGCCAACCTAACTCTTCCACAGCCAGCTCCTGCATTCGCACAGGAGGGACACCCTGAAGGTGATCATCAACAGAGACAGGCACCTCCTTCTCAACAGGCTCTTGGTCAACGTAGACGCCGTGAACGTGAGTGCCAGCAGAGGATTGGAGATAACCAGGTCAGGAAATGACCCCCAACTGATCCAGCCATAGCCTGACCCTTCGCAGCCAGCTCCTGCAGAAGGAAATCATTTGCTGCCTCCAGTAGACCCCAATGCACATGTACAAGAGGTGGATCCTCAAGAGAACCACCCATAGGCTCTGGAAGACCATGGTGCACATCCCCTCGCACGTCGCAATGGCCAATGTCCGCCTCAAGCTCCTGTAGCTCGCCAGCAAATACAATCCAGAGATCTGTTCCTTGCCACCCGTCTCCCCTATGTTGAACCTGATTCTTGGCATGATCTAGGACAGATGAATATCCTGTGCTCACATTGCAAGGCCTATCATTGGTCCGCTGAACATCTCACAGCATCACCGGAATCCTGACCGAGGTTTGGAATATGCTGTAGCCATGGTCTGGTCCACATTCCCCTAATGCAAGAACCTCCTGAGGCACTCAAGTCTCTATGGGAAGGTCCAACACCTGACGCAATCGAGTTTCGCACAAACATTCGTCGTTATAATGCCGCGCTTGCATTTACATCACTAGGAGTGGAGATTGATCATGAGATCAACACACGAGGGGGTCAAGCACCATATGTTTTCCATATTCATGGCAAGCTCTGCCACCGGGTTGGGCAATTAATTGGTACCCAGGGTTGCCGACCCGTGTACGCACAATTATACATATATGATCCCGAGATAGCTCTGAACGAACAGATGCAACATGAAGTTAACTGTGATCTCTCAGAACATACAATGCGAAGACTCCAGAGTGCATTGACAAGTCATCACTGATATGCAACACTATTTCGCAATGCACATGAGCTACTTGACCAGCATCCCACAGACTCACCAATTACCATCCGCTTTCTCGCAGACCCTACCCGTGATCAGCGCTGGTACAATCTCCCAATGGTCAGCGAGATCGCTGCAGTGATACCAGGGGATGGCACACAGGCAACTGACTCTCGCGATATCATTTTACACCGCCGCAATGGGCCACTCCAATGAATCAGTGATGGGCACAGATCTTACTGCTGCTTGCATTACATCCTTTTCTTTCCATACGGCGAGGATGGTTGGCACTGGAATTTACAATTGCATGAACCTGACAAGGAGAAACCATGGGCACTTTCGCAAATCTGCTATGTTGCCTTTCGCCTCTTCCCCCGTCAAGGTGAAGACTCAGTTCTCCTTCGTGGGCAAGCACTACTCCAGTAGTTCTTGGTTGATATGTTTGCCTCTGCAGAGCAAAACCAACTCAAGTTCCTGCGTTGTAATCAAGACAAACTGCATGCATCCCTTTATAGTGGTCTCGAGGATGCAATTACAGCAGCTGGTGATGACAAGCTAAATCTCCACGCGATTGGGCAGCGCATCATTCTACCTTCATCATTCACTGGGGGTCCACATTATATGTACCAGTGCTACCAAGATGGGCTTGCCCTGGCCCGACACTTTCGAAGGTCGATATTTTCATGATGGTTACATGTAATTCAAATTGGCCAGAAATTCAACAGGAGCTGCTTCCTGGACAAAAGGCATCAGACCGCCCAGATTTGATTGCTCGCGTGTTTCACATGAAGAAGGAGGCTATTGTTAGCTATGTTCGGAAGCATGGCATCTTTGGTCCAACTGTCGCATACATCTACACTATTGAATTTCAGAAACATGGTCTCCTGCACATGCACATGCTTATTTTCCTTGACCAGCGATACAAGTTATTGACTCCCATTGATGTTGACTCCATCATCTGTGCACAATGGCCAGACCCTGATACCCAACCCCTGCTCTTTGCAACTGTCAAATCCTGCATGGTACATGGGCCATGTGGTGCACTCAACCTGAATGCACCTTGCATGCAGAATGACAAGTGCAGCAAAGGATTTCCGAAGCCTTTCCAGGCACAAACCAACATGGATTGTGAAGGCTATCCACTCTACTACCGCCCCGACGACAATCGTGCCTTCAAGGTTGGTCGGCATGACCTCCATAATGGATGGATTGTACCCTACAATCCATTCATGTCAGTCACATTTGACTGCCACATCAATGTCGAATGTGGAATTACATTCAACTCACTCAAGTATGTCAACAAGTATATATGCAAGGGTCAAGATCGGGTGACCATGGGGGTTACCTCTGGACAGGATGAGATCCAGAGATATATTGATGGACGTTACATTTCTGCTCCGGAATCAGTGTGGCGGATTCTCCAGTTTCACATCCATGAGCAACACCCATCCATCACTCGACTACAAGTTCATCTACCTGGCCAGCATATGGCAGTCTTCAATCCTAATGATGATCCTGAAGCTGTACTTCAGTGGGCTGCATCAGAGCAAACCACCCTTACTGCATTCTTCGAAGCCAATGCTGACCCTAGTGCCCTTGGCACGAAAGCTCACCTTCACACTTATCAAGAGTTTCCTCAATACTTCACATGGAAACCAAAGGAAAAAGTCTGGGTTCTTTGTCAGAGGGGTCATACACTTGGTTGCATGTACTATGTTGGCCCAATGGGTGGTGAACACTTTTATCTCCAGATCCTTCTCACAGTTGTCAAGGGTGCCACATCATTCACACATCTCCGAGCATTTCGAGGAACTATTTATCCTACCTTTCGTGAGGCTTGCCTTGCCCGTGGACTCTTGGAAAATGATGGGGAATGGCGAGAGTGTCTTCAGGAGGCGTCTGTGATGTAAACTGGACATCAGCTCTGTCAGCTCTTTGCCACCATGTTGCTGTTCTGTGGTCCCACTGACCCATATACACTCTGGATGGATTTCCGACAGCATCTCTGTGACGACTTGCGATACCGCCTGACAGTGACCTTGCAGTACAGCAATCCCACTGATGAGGACATTTATGACTATGGCTTATATCTTCTTGAACAGCTGCTAGCCACTTCAGGATGCAAATTATCTGATTTTGCAATTCCACAGCCGCATCATAACTGGAATGGCATTGTGGGCAATCCCTATATTGCTGCACAACAAGCCTTTGATGTCGATGTCAAGAGACAAAATGCTCTCACAAATGTTGCCCTCCTGAATGCTGAACAGCATGAGGCATTCGCCAACATTGCTGACTCCATTCAGCAAGGCACAGGGACACTGTTCTTCCTTAATGGTCCAGGTGGCACAGGGAAAACTTTCATTTATAAAACAGTGTGCCACCACATTCATGCACAAGCAAAAATTGTCCTGTGTGTTGCATCTTCAGGAATTTCTGCACTGCTCATGCCAGGGGGTCACACCACACATTCAATGTTCAAAATTCCTATCGATGACCTTTCTGAGGATTCCTTTTGTCGCATACCAAAAGAAGGCCATCTCGCAGATCTCATTTGTCAAACAGACCTTATCATCTGGGATGAAGTTACAATGCAAGACAAACATGCCATGGAAGCAGTTGATAGGACTCTCCGTGACATCAGAGATAATGATGCACCATTCAGAGGTGTTACTGTTGTCGTCGGAGGTGACTATCAGCAAATTTTACCTGTCCTCAAAAATGGGTCTCGAGAAGACATTAGGGGGTTTCACAGTGGGATTTTGGGTCTGAGGTAACAGACGTTACTTGAACAGCTCCTTCGGCAACAGTTCACGTCCCGAATCTCTGACAGAAATCCATGCCAACGTGTTCGTTGTCGTTCAGACTTGCCCCTGCCTATATAATGAAGCCCAAGCAACCGAAGGCCAGCAAAATTTTCTGGGAGAAGACTTACGCTTATCGCACTGATCGCTTCATCGAATGGTGCCAGGATAACCCAGCAAAACGCTTCAAATTATTTTCCGACTCCACGCAGGATGCACAAGAAGAAGGCCAGACTAGAGTGCAGCTCAATACCGCCAAGAAGAACATGTATCACGAACTGGCCCAGTATATATTCGAGGATGATCCTGAGCTCAGTGCAGAGTGGCTTGCAAAGCCTCAGGCATTCATATCTGCAACCCAGCACCGCCATACCATGTATGTTTATTTTTTTATACCTAGGATTTCTGAAACCATAGTCTGTGTAGCCTCAGGACTCGGTACAACGAGCAAGTCAAGCGCCTGGGTCAAACGGGTGCTGGGTTGACCCTCGACGACCTTCAGGGAATGGATAGGACCAAAGGACTCCTCGGTATTTTTTCCCTTCTTCTTGTATTTGAGCCGGCCTTGACAGTTAGTAGGTGAGATTGTCAAGGACTTCCCCTGGTTCTCTGCCCTCCATGGCTGGTGGAGGTCCAATCCAGTGTGCAACATGGCATACAGCACGGCTGATCATGGCCAGGACTTTGCAGCGCAGGTGGGCGTCTTGTTCAAGATGCAACCCAACTTTCCGACGACTAGCAATCTAGGATCATCACTGCTTCCGTCGGCTGATCCGTTACCCATGTCCACCCCTGCCGCTTCCACCTCCAGTCTCGATGTAATTGGGGGAAATGATCTGTTGCAATCACACCCCAATGATACTGATGGTGGGACCTGGGACTTCAACGACTTCTTCAACCTCAATAACGATCTCAACAGTATGGACTTCAACCTCGATAACGATCTCAATGGTATGGACTTCACTCTTGATGGTCCATCGACATCCTCGTCGGTCCCGACCTATGTTCCTGGTCCTTCCATGTCCATGTCCACATCTCCATCTGTTCCAACATACTTTCCTGGTTCCTCCATGTCTGCATCTGCGTCCTCATCTGTTCCACCACATGTATCTGGTCCCTCCGTGCCCTCGTCAGTTTCAACTAATCTTTCTGCCTCCCCATCCCTTCGGACGCACTCTTCCCTGCACCCTGCCGCGCTCACTATCCCCAACACCACCACTTCTACCCCTGGTGTGATATCACTGAACGACAAACCTGGTTACCGTCCACCCCGTCGTCCACCCCTCATTCCTAGTCATGCAGAATCCCACTGCACCACCGGCAGCACTAGCTTCTTCAAACCAGCCACCCAGTCCAGAACCGACGACTCTGACTCTGACGCCGCTGCAGCCCACCTCTTGTTGAACCTCAACTTGATGAAGCACAAAACCCCCACGCCAGAGGTGAGCTCTGAGGAAACCGACCCAAGAGGCTTCTTCTCCACAGATCCAAGCCCCTCCTCCGCTATATCCACCAGCAAGTCATCACACAAACGCGCACGGCTCTCGGTAGCTCAGCGTGCGGTAGCCGGCACCGCGAATACTAGTACTGATATGACTGCTCCCATCATCGTGGCTGTGCGCGCCCTTCGAGAAGAACAAACCAACGAGAGCCACACTGAGCGTAACCAAAGGAAAGAGGTCCATGGGGAGCAGCTCGCTGACAAAAAGAAACAACGTGAGCACAAGTGGGCCATGCAGCAGGTGCGTCTAGAGCATGAGGCCATGGTGTCCGCGAATCAGAAAAGTGTGGCCGAGGCTGAGGTCCGTAAGATGGAGCTACAGCTTGAAATCTTGAAGTATCAGTCGCAGACCAAGGTTCAAGATCAAATGGAGCCCGAGCGTGGTGAGGGTAATGAACCTTGAACAAATGGACATTGTATTTACATCTCTGCCACTAGTCAGGATAGGCAATCTTCTCGTACTTTTTGTTCCAGTATCATGACATGTTTCGCCAATGTATGTATGTACCTGCAGTCTAATATCAAGGCTGGTGTTACAATTGCTGGAGTAAGTGCTGCATAAGTGAGTGACGTTGTTGCTGCCCTGGTGTTCTTGCCTGTACTGCTTCATCCAAGTCATCACCATCCTCATCCTCCTCCCCTTCCTCTCCTTCCCCTTCCCCTTCCTCCTCTTCACCATCTCCTTCCTCAGGATAGTCCTTAGCAAATACCCCTGCTGATGCTCCTATCCCAAGCTGCTCTTCAATGTCTATGATCATGTTGTGAAGAACAAGACAGCTTCGTATCCAAGAGTTAGCATATTTAAGGTCTTCATCCTTTTGAATTTGAATGCGCAAATCATGGAGTGATTGAAATCGTCCCTTTAGAGATGCATAGAAGTGTTCTGAATGGACTCGTACCTGGAAACAACCTTAGTTGTAAACTTATCATACACAAATATACATACTTTGGATAGGTGGTAATTGAAAGTTTTCTGAGACCTTGTCAAACTTCCCTCAGTTGGCTTCTTGAATGGAACCATACACCATGGCTGACAGGCATATGCACTATCAGCCCAAAGCCACTCATTTTGCTGGAAATTTTGATGAGGAAAACGTGCAATTCGGGTGTTTTGAAAGGCTGTGGAATCATGGAGACTTCCCGGAACTCCAATGACGTAGTCAACGATCCTCAAGTTGTGTGGAAAGATCACAACCTTTGAGCCACTAATGAGTAACAGAGCACATAATACAACAAATCACTTACCTGGTTAGAAAGTGAATAGTTTGATTTCCTATCAAAAAACCTTTCGCCATGCCAGCCTGGCTTTTGGAACAGCTTGAATGGTGTCCCATCAACACATAAAAAACCCCCCTTTCACTGAGAGCATGTCCTTTCTTCCACGTATTGTTGAGCCTTTTCTTTGTCCTCACAATCCTTTTGCTGTGTCGGGTCAAAGTGAGTTATGCTATCATGGTGACTTTGAATAGCAATCATCACTTGCTTGTAGCAGTTATGAACAGTGCCCACAGAGACACCTGCCCACTCTGCCATGTCCTGTGAGGTAGCTGCATTACCATAATGTCCAGCAGCATTGAGAAAAATTGCTAGCTGGATCTGGACTGGGAG
>JBBPJO010000214.1:0-19378 GCA_038088815.1 Boletus nobilissimus | reverse complement strand
AATGGTTATATTGAGTGGATGGAAGGATGGAAAGGGAGAGATATTCTCCCAGATGTATGTTTACACAACATTCGAGTTCCAATATCGGCTAATGGCCCACTACTAGACTCGACTTCAATGAGGAGATCGGCAATGGTCAGGCCTTCCAGGATCCCGAGCAATTTCAAGGTCCTTTTGATCGTTTTCTGAGTGCATCCTTTAATCCACTGATCCAGACTGAGGGAGGGCAGCAAGGAGAGGGTGGAGTCGCTGCCGAGACGAGCCAAGGGGGAGGCAAGGCAGGTCGAAGGAAGAAGAAGACAAGGGACCGACAGGATCCGGTGAAAAGGGTCACTTCGGCCGACGGGAATATCTATATTCCGGAGCTCGCCGACGCTACACAGGATGAGCTACAGGCCATGGCGCAAGGATTCCTCACAGCTCACTACTGTATGTAGCTCGTTCATGCATCCTACATCGTCAGTAAACTTTACATTACAGGAGAGGTTTGCCAGAGCCCAAAGGCCTCGGCCCCTTTTGGCAAGCTACAGCAATTCCAGAGGCGGCTATTCTCATCCTCTCATCTCCCCAGTGGCTTTGTGTTTCCTGATGACCCCAGTCATTTCAAACGGGAGGAGGCATTTGAGTTCCTGGACTTCATTCGCAAAAGACAGGAGACCGATCCTGATGATATATTCGAATTCAAGTATTGGATCGATCGGAAAGGGAATTTGAGGAAGGTGGGAGAAGGGACGACAAGGGGAACAAAGAGGCTCCGTGGATCCAGATCGACGGCCGAGAATGAGTCTGACGTGGACTCAGATCTCCAGGACGCAACACCATCAGAGGCTACGTCAAGCGGCAAAGGGTCGGCTGAGCAGGAACAACCAAACGACAGACGCCTACTGGCAAACCAGTCTGGCCTCGAAGGCGACGACGAATCAGTGAGAATGGATGGGCAGGAGGTGCTGAGGCAGAGCAAGGATCACGACCACCAAATTCACAAGGATGGACTTACCCAAAACCATGGGCTGACAAAGAAGGGTAAGCAAAGGCAATGTACACTGGCGCCGTGTCGGCCGAGCGAGCAGGAAGGATCGAATGACGAAGCATTACCGGCTGACCAGTCTGGCCTCCAAGCTGACAGATCAAATGGGAAGCAGAGCAAGGGAAAGCAGAAGGAGACGCAGAAGGAGATGGTGAGGCAGAGCGAGGATGATGCGCGGGGGGTGGATGGACCGGCCCAGATCCATCGGCCGATCAGCAAGGGTAAACAAAGGCAATGTACACCAGCGCCGAGACAGATCCTCAGAACAGCAACTGAAGGTAGGGGATGGGGAATATCTGTATGCTGACGGTTGAACCTGACTTTGTCACAGGTGGTGCAAGCAAGGATATGTCCCTCGTTGAAGGTGGGCTGAATGGTGGGCCGACCATGGTGGGAAAGGACAGCCAATTCAAATCAGTGCCGGCGCCGATTTTTAATTCAGGTACCCATTAGGATATATCTATGTATCGTCCGATTGCTGAACATAATTAACAGGTGCCGAGCCGAGTGATCGGCCCAAGAGCAAGGGTATGCAAGGTCAATCTGAACAGGTACCGAAGCGAGTAGTTAAAGGAGGAACACAAGGTGAATATCGGATATATATAGAGAGCTTGTTAATATGATGAGGCTAATTGACTCCAGAGCCCAGCAATTCTATTCCATCCTCATCAATGGAGCTGGACGAGGTGCCTGTGATTTACAAAAAAGCTACAGACAACCCAACTGTGCACCAACCCCCTGTATATTGGGATGGCCCAGCTGGGCAAGCTAATCCTACCCAATCAATTCTCAAGTCGGCCATGAAGAGGTCGGCGGACGTACCTTCACTTGCACAGACCGAGCCAACCCGATTGATTCACCATCTTGCAGCGAAGAAATCGGCCAAGGTACCTCTACCTGCACAGCTTCAGGGGAGTACTAATGCGGCCCAGCAAACACATGTCGATCGGCCGACAGATCCATCTGGGAAGACCGATCAATGCCCGCCCCCTGCCCAAGGACTGGACCAGGACGAGGTCGGCCACTCGCAAGCCAACACAAACAGAGCGGCGAAGGTGGCCGATCATACAGGACCAGACCACGGAGTAGCAGCATCCCATGGACAGGTATCTAGACAGCAGATCCGTGACACTGACCGAGTATCGAACATGGTACAAGACGAGATGAATGTCAAACGCAGTAGGAGGACCGACGAAGACAAGCCGGCCGAAATGGATGTTCCAGAAAATGGAACAATGCCAGATGCAAACACACCGAGAAGATCGGAGCACGTTCGACGAGTCCCCGTGCCTGTGGATGTTGATTATAAGATACCAGTTAAACAGATGAGTAAGAAACGCCGAGAGGCCGATGACAGTCACACTCCTAGCAAACGGAAACGGAGTTGATGTGTTACTCTCGGTCGATGATTGTTGTCAAAGTCCGTTGTATTTACAGATATAGGGGTGATATATGTACAGAGTATGTAATTACAAAGTACAATTATGGGGATACGAGCGACGAAATGAGCAAACCAGAAGGATCTACATAACTACAACTTAAATGACCATGTCGTCCATGTCGGCCCGATCAACACCCATTGCGTCCTCATCTGAATCCTGCCCGTAAGTCTGCAATGAGACTAGGCCAACAGCAACGGCTGCTGTTTCGTCGCATTCCATGGACCTGGATGGCCGAGCGTCCGTTCCGGAAGATAGCAACAAAGAGCTACCGTCGGGCTCTGCTGTGCCAAAGCATGGGCTGCCAAGAGGGGCGATGTCTGGCAGGGGATTCTGAGGAATCGTCGGAGTCGCGCTAGGGCCTGTCGTAGTCGGCGTCAGGAAAGGGCTGGGTCGGGTCTGGCACATAACCGGCGTTGTGCCGAATGTTTTGGGAGCTGGGGAGAGGAAGGGGCTCGGCCGAAGAGCAGCCGTCGGTGTTGATGGCCCAGGAAACAGTGGGCGAGGGGATGAGGGGGACATGTGCCGACTTTGGGCACTAGGGATGGCACGAGGGGTTGGCGAAGAGGGAGGAGGGGTGGGAGATGTGCGCTGTGGCGTCTGTAGCTGTGAGGGAACTCCGGAATCCCTGGGACCTCCAGAAAATGGAAATCGCAAGCTCGAGATCGAGCTGCCTTCCTGACCTACCTGCGGCCAAACTTGCTGTAGGACGCGGCTGAAGGTTTCAAGGGCCCGTTCCGTGGTCGCAAGACGGTCCTGCAGCGTCCTGACCAACTGCTCATGCGCCACCTGTTGGTTGCGCAATTCCTGGCACGTATCCTGGAGCTCGTTGAACGCTGATCAGGTGACAACATCGGTTGACTCGGACGCTGTATGTTCCCGACTGGATGTCGAAGCTGTGCTGGATGTCGATCGGGCGATTGGTGCGGGGACAACGAGCGTGGATCCCTTTGAAGACTGAATGACAACACCTTCGAAGACTGAAAGCCAATTAGCCCTGTGTGCGTCTGAAATTGAACAGTGACTTACCTTGTTTGCGTGCACCCGTTTGTTGCATGCATGTAACCACTGCTGTTGGATGCGGCACATCGTCCGGCTTGAAGATCCTTCGAGGTGCACGTTTTGTTCACTTTGGGGGGGGAGGCGAGGTTGATTTGGGTTTCCCTCCAGACGGTGACTTCGGCGATGGGGGTGGGGATCGAGGACACTCTGGGAGCTTGGACGATGCTGCGACGGATGGCTCAGGCGAGGAGGGCCTTCTGGCCGATGTCTGTTTTGGTGGTGGCCGGGAGACCGAGCGTGCGCATTTCTTGATCTTGACCATGGTACATTTTACCTTGCTATTGTAGCAGTCCCGGCAGGCCCGGCCCTTGATGGGGACGCAGGTTCTCTGCAACCTGATGCATCGCTCGCAATTGCCCTTCTTCTCCGATGGGCTTGGGTCGTCGGCCACGGTTGAGGCCTCTGGTACCTTGGATCGCACGCGACTCTTGCCACGTTGAGTTCTCTTGATGGATGTTGTCCGTTGCCGAGACTGTCCCCGAGTCTCTTCGTTGGCCTGGTTCTCCTCTGAATTGCTATTGATGCTGATCCGACTCCCCCGATCCTTTTCGCTGTCGTCCCGGTCCTCGTTGTCATTGCGCCGTATCGGCTCGGCCTTGGCTTTGCCTTTTCCTTTGGGATCGGGGCGCACAACCGAGCGTCCTCTGTTCCGGGTTTGGCAAGCGGTAGATGGCGCAGGATCGGCAACTTGGTCCTTCGCTTTTGCCTTGCCCTTGGCGTTGTCAGGTTTGTCGGATTGGGAGGGGCGTTTGGTGGGCTGAGGTTTGGGATCGATAGGGGAGGGAGTGCCAGTGGGTGCAGACGGTGTTCTGGAAGAGGCAGGTGGGATGACCGCCAGAGTCGGTATGGCCGAGGGTGTAGTGGGCGCCAAGGATGATGTGGCCAAGGACGTAGTGGGCGCCGAGGTCAATGTGGCCGAGGACGTGGTGGGCGCTGAGGACGATGTGGTCTCGGCTGACATTGCTGTGGTTGTGACGGGGGGGGTAGTTGCGTACAGTTGAAGCCAGGGGTGGTCGGGATTGAGGGACACGTTGCCCTGATGGATGGCAGCCCACTGCGGCCATTGCCCAGGTTGCAAGGTGCTGAGGTGCATGTGCAAGGAGATCAGGAATCGTGGGACCCTGACTCCATCTTGCAACACTGATTCCACGAACGCCTGTAGTTTGTTAGTTGTGTGCTGAAATGGAAAAATGGGTTGTACTCACCAATTGCTCCCTCATCTCTCGAATTCCTGTGGTCCATGCTTGAGCGCGTTCACTGACCGGTGTGGGAGCTGCGATGTGGTCGGTGAAGATTTTGCACACAGCTTCACTAGCGTCGTTGACAACGGTTTGAGCAAATGTGTCGTTGGACATGGTAGGGGTGTGAGAAGGGATGTGTGGAGAGGTTGAATGATGACAAGGATGAAGTTGACCGTGAAGCACGCGGCTGAGTTTCGGTCGTGGGATTTCCTTACCTCAGTGGGTAATGCCGTTTAGCTGCATTGTTCTGCGGTGCTCGGAGTTTCTCCGGCCATACAGAAACTTCCCATGATTGTGGACCGAGGTAAGGTCGTTGTCAAACAAACGCATCCAACACTTCCACCAGAAGCCCTTCGCTCTCAATACTATGAAGAAGCAGGTGCAATTTGAAGTATCAGGTACGCATCGGTCGCGCATAACATCTGAGTTTCCTGTGTCTCACTTGCGTCCACCACAGAGCAAGCTGGTCCCGACCAAGCATCCTCGGCCGACTTCACTGAGACACAGGCAATGTCCAACGAAGGTTTGTGGTTAATGGTTCTTCGCAGGTTATAGTGCTGATTCTGGGTGAAGCTTTGCCAGGACAGAATGTCAAGGACAACCGAACATTGTCCCAAGGTAAGTCTCGGGCCTACCACAATGTAACTGTTTCTCATACTGCTCGGGAAAGATGATTTCGACACACTCCACATCAGAGTGGATGTAAATGAGTAGGTGGTATGGTAATTCTTGTCATTCACTGACTAAAACATTGCACGAGGTTTCCAGATGTTTACCCACTGAGCGACATGGGTTGCGACCATTTACGGATACCATCTGAACCTCCCCCGGACCTCCCTCATCAAGGCTTCCCGCATTTGTTGGAAACGTTGGAAACATTACCCGACATTCGGCTGCCCACACCACCGCCATTTCCAGACCCAGATCATAGAATGGCCAAGGTTGCTGATGCATCATGTGTGGACCACAGGATGGCCGAGGTGAACGAGTCCTCAAGTATGGACCATAGCCCAATCCCAGAACAGGTGGGAATGAGCAATGACAATAGGGAGACATCTTGGGCAAACAGAATGCTGATAGCAGAGCAGAGGGGTCACCGAATATATGAAATAGATACGTGGACCAAGGAACGAGGTATGTGATGTCATGAACTCACCCACTGTGTCTGACATGCTCCAAATGCTCAGATGATATTGACATCACTGACCTGGCGGATCTCATGAAGGAGACAGGAATTGTATTGCCATGGGATACCTTTCGGCCAATCAGTGTGTACTTTTTGATTCGGCTGGGTAGTATACTAAATCATTACCCTTTCCAGCTTTCTCAGAGATGGCAAAGTGGCGCGAGGCGACGGAGCACATGGGCAGGGCGTACAGACCGGATCACCATCCGCGGGTTCCACAGAGAAGAGACATGCCGATCAAATATGCTATGCAGGCTTCTATGGAGACGGCCATGGATGCTGCATGGAAGCGGGTGCAGCTTCTCAGAAGGCAAAAGGTGTTATTGCAGTCATTAGATAGATTACAGAAGGAGTTGTGTGATATGGATACTCCCTCATGATTGGGGAGTAATTGTGGTCGCATTCCTGACCTCATGTTCATTAGTGACGGACAGACAATGTGTATGGCTGAAATGAAATGCTTGTTCTGAAATGGCCGTTGGCAGGGAGTATGCCTCGGGGTCATTGGCCCTACTATTTGACACATTCGGCCCGACCACTGGTAGAAGTCAGGCCAACTTGATATTCAGCCGAATCACCACCCGTTAAGATCGGGCCAACCCTATACATTCAGCCAAACCACTACCTTGTAGAGGTCAGGCCCATTTGATCCACTGGGCCGAATCACCACAGTGTAGAAGTCAGGCCCACTTGATATGTTTGGCCGAATCACCACCCTGTGATGGTCGGGCCCACTCGATACCGTCGGCCGAATCACTACCATGGAGAGGTCTGGCCCACTCGATACATTCAGCCCAATCACCACCCTGTGATGGTCAGGCCCACTCAATACAGTCACCCCAACCACCACTCTGTAGAAATCAGGCCCACTTGATACATTCGGCCCAATCACCACCCTGTTATCGTCGGGCCCACTCAATGCACTCAGCCCAACCACTACCATGCAGACGTCAGGCCCACTCAATACATTCGGCTGAATCACCACCCTGTGATGGTCGGGCCCATATGATGCACTTGGCCCAACTACCATTCTGTAAAAATCAGGCCCACTCGATACATTTGGCCCAATCACCACCCTGTTATCGTTGGGCCCACTCGATACAGTCGGCCCATCCTCCACTCTGTAGAAGACAGGCCAACTCGATACATTCGGCCGAATCACCACCCTGTGATGGTCAGGCCCACTCAATGCACTTGGCCCATCCTCCACTCTGTAGAAGACAGGCCAACTCAATATGTTCGGCCGAATCGCCACCCTGTGATGGTCGGGCCCATTCGATGCACTCGGCCTAACCACTATCATGTAGAAGTCAGGCCAACTCGATACATTCGGCCAAATCACCACCCTGTGATGGTCGGGCCCACTCCATGCACTCAGCCCAACTACCACTCTGTAGAAATCAGGCCCACTCGATACATTCGGCCCAATCGCCACTCTGTGATGGTCGGGCCCACTCGATACAGTCGGCCCAACCACCACCGCGTAGAAGTCAGGCCAACTCGATATGTTCGGCCGAATCACCACCCTGTGAAGGTTGGGCCCAGTCGACCTACTCATCCCAACCGCCACTCTGCAAACGTCAGGCCCATTCGATATATTCGGCCCAATCACCACCCTGTAGAAACCAGGCCCACTCGATGCACTCGGCCGAACCCCCACCTTCTAGAAGTCAGGCCCAATCTCTACATTCGGTCCAACCATTACCCAGGCCCACTCGATTTGCTCGGCCCAACCACCACCCTGTGAAAGTCGGGCCTACTCAATATACTCGGCCCAACTACAACTGTGTCTCAGTCGGGCCCACTCGATATATTAGGCTTTTATCTACTTCGGGCCTAATCGTAACTATCGCTATTCTATCATCCCCATGCACAACGGGCCCAACTGGGGTCATCCCATTCAATTGGACCAAATACAAGCAAGGCTTGTTGATACCATCAGTGTAAAGTGACTGCAGGATGTGCCTGGCGATGTCAGATTTGGTACAGGTGATGTTGGTGAGAATGCCAGTGACATTGGCACCCTGCCTTGCTCATAGAACAGTGACGTTGCATAAGGCAATGTCCCAAAGGGTGATATAGCACTGCCCAAATAGCGCCTTATGAGGAACATATGGAAAAGTAGGGGAGGATGCATTCAGGGAGCCAGAACCGTAATATGGCCCTGCAGGCAACATCCCACCTGCACCAAGTGGGCTTTGCCCATACCTGAGGAAAGAGAAACTTGCAGCATCTTCACCGCCTTGGATTGCAGGTGGCAAGAATGTGGGTGGTGAGAATGCAGCCAACTCACCTTTGATTGTAGTCTCGGACCATGCAGATGAATTGGTATTGTATGGTGCCATTGCTGCTTGTCCTTTTGTCCATGTAGGCTGTAAGCATATTAATAGTGCCTCGGAAGCTGCTGGGTAGGACCCCAAACTCGCCTTAGTGGGCAAATGTGTCACAGCGATGTGACCACGCTTGCCCACCCACCCACCCACCACCACCATGTCAATCCAAGTCACAAACAACGAAAAAGGGTTTTCGGCCACTGTGATGCATGCTTGAGGGCATCAAGGTGGTATCCTTGCTACGTGAACTCATGGACAAGCAACAAAAATTGAATATTGGTTGAAAATCCAGCAGAGAGTTTGGTTAACAGTGGCATTCATGGTGTCGAAGCGGTGCTTGCACCAGGTGGGAGTTCACCATGTAGTTATGTTGAGGTACTGAAGATCCATGGCATCGAAAAGTACCTATGCTGCACCATATTCAGAGTTCTAAGTTTGTGCCATGGAGAATTCAAGTTGTATTACACTTAGTAGCATTTGGAGCACTCTTGAAGCATTAGAAATTATGCTATGTACTTGGTAGTGCTATATAGCCTAGTATTTCAGGAGATCTCATTTCCACTCATCCATGAGTTCACGTAGCAAGGATACTACCTTGATGCCTTCGAGCGTGTGTCACAGTGGCTGGAAAACCTTTCTCGTTGTTTGCGACTTGGATTGACATGGTGGTGGTGGGTGGGTGGGCAAGTGTGGTCAGCATCGCCGTGACACATTTGCCCACTAAGACGAGTTTGGGGTCCTACCCGGCAGCTTCCGAGGCGCGATTTTTCAAAACGAAATTTCCGCGACGTTTTTTGCAAAGCGCTGTAACGAAAACAAACCTGGACCTTTCGGGTCCAGGAACACTCGTCCACCCGACTTCGTTGTGTGCAGCGAAATACTCGTCACAGGGCGATCGAATTGCGACAGCCTCTAAAGGATCCGTTCAAGTCTGGGACAGTAGCGATGGCCATTTGCTCGTGGACATATCCGTCAGAGCAACCCCGTGGTACAACACTGGTGTGCTTTGGTTCAACAACCATCTCTTTGTCGTATCCAACGATACAATCAAACAACTCGACGCGTCCACCGGGTCACCCGTCGCGGAATGGCAAGTCCCAGGTAGCAACATGTCCTCGTGCATTGCCCTACCGAAGAATGGGCAGTACATCGCATACTCTACGAACAGTACCGTCACCTTTTGGTGCACCTCAACACATGACCAGCTCGCTGCTGTTCAATACTCTCAAGGCGTAAATTCAATCGCATTCTCTCCCGACGACAGATTTCTCACAATTGGTGGAAACGGCGGTAAAATCAGCATCAAAAGTCTGTCAAGTATCATCGTGAGTATCTGTCTCATTGGATTACGGCGCATCTGGATGTCTTTCTAGGAACCTGACATCGAGGTCGGTGACGCTGCCTCAAACTCATCAAACTCACTGTCTCCTCTACACCTTACTTCCGAGCAACATGCTATCCAAGTCGACGACTCTGCATCGGTCTCATCGATTCTATTGTCTCACCCCACTCTCCAGGAACCTGGCGTCCAGACCGACGACGCTGTGCTGGACGCATGGAAAAACGATCAGCTTGAAATTGCGGACACATTATTGACTACACCCACCTCCAAGTCTCATAGTCATCATGCACACGCTAGTCGAGCTGCTGTCCGCCCTCGTCTCCAAAAGTGGGATGCAGCCCTCCAAGATGCAGAAATGGTACTTGCTACTCTACTGTCGCATTCAACGCAACTGACATCAAATTATGACAAGGCTATCGATGTCCAGCCATCCATCATCGCCTTCCTGGCGAAGAGCATAGCGCATGTCGGAAACGGAGAAAAGGACAAGGGATATCGCACCTGCGACATCGCCTTCGAGCACTTCCATTCATCTCACGTCACTTTTCTCCTCCTTATCAAGGTCTGTATTTCCCCAACTCGGTTACCTCTCGACCATTCATTTCCCTTAGGCTATCATCGTGTTCATGGCTGGTGATCACATCGACGCGATATCGCGCCTGGACGACCTCATTGCTACGATCCGGTTCAAGTCGGTCTGCTATACGGTGCAGGCATGTGCATGTCGTGCTACCATGCGGTGAATATGGCCACTGATGCATTTAGGCAGGGATATATGTATCTGTTGCTTGGAAATTCGCAGATGGAGTGTGGTGACTACGAGGGTGCGATACAGTCATTTGAGCGCGCACGAGCCAAAATACCGGACGAGATCGAACGGCCCCTTTTTGCGATCTCGCTAGTAAGCTTCTCAACGCATGTATTGCAACCCATCAACCTCGCTGACAGCGTCTGACAGATTACTGGATGGAGGTTCGACAGTCTCGATACCATGATTCTACAGCGTCTCTGTGAAGGCTTGTTTGCTGTGGGTCGCATAAAGGATGCGAACGAATCCCTTCTCGACATGGTGAATCCCTTGGAAGACAAGGTGTATACGAGTGTAACCATCACCAAGTGGGTTTCTGGTGGGTTTTATTCTCCGTTCAGTTTCTACGTGCATTCAAAACGTTGCCGCAGGCTTTACTAAACAGTGTCTCTTGACTCTCGAAAACGATGGTCGCGCGGTCTCGAGCGCAACTCAACAGGGTGATTCGCTGACGTTCCATACTAGTTCTAATCTGCTGACCCCCACACCACTCCTAATTGTGTGGGCAAGAGCGACATTAGCGAATATCGAGTGGAAAGAGGCATTGATTGCTGCTGACAATGCAAGTATCTCTTTTTGGCTCTGGTATGGCTTGTATGCCTGACACTCTTTGGTTTGCAGTTCGTGATTCCAAGATTCACAATCTACCGGGTCGCATGTGAACGTCTCGAAACGATAAACTGTACAACGGATGTGGTCGAGTGTTTTCACGCAATGACGAGCGAATTGGGGGAAGAGATCTACGCCAGCGTGCCCATGACCGAGTGGGTTTGTGGTGAGCCTATTCTCCAGCCTATTTATCTGTTGCGCGTCAACCCTTCTCTGTTAGATTTCGCACAACGACGTCTTTCCGCTGACGGTAATACCGCCCCGCTGACAACCCACACCTCCCTCGCCCTGCTCTTGAAGGAGTGGGCAAAAGCAAAACTCACCCACACTTCGTGGAAAGATGCTTTGTTTTCTGCGGCCGGGGTGAGTGTCTCCTTTTGCTGTCGTTGCCGTTCCTGAGATTGATGTTTGCAGTTCGCAATCTCCAGAGTCGAAATCTATAGGGTGGTATGCGAACGTCTCGAAACGATCGATCGCATAGCAGATGCAGTCGAATGTTTCCATGAAGTGACGAACGAATTAGGAGGTGAAACATCGAAAGTGTATGATGGGCATCTGAGTTGGGCTTTTGGTGAGCAGCGAGCGTCCTTCATGTGCATTCGCTTACAGGACAGTTTCTGTTAGACTTTAGGCAGCGTTCCTCCGAGAAGCTGGAGCATCTCGGAGACAAGGCAGTTGATGCGAGGCAATATGACAATGCCATCTCGCGCTACTCGAGTGCATTGTCTCTCACTCCCTCCACTCCGCAAGCGATTCTTATCAAGCGAAGCAAGGCACGGTTGGTAGCTGGTTCATGGAAACAGGCTGTAGAGGATGCAAACCAGGTTCTTCATTTTTGCTTGGTGGAGGTCAATCTTGTTGAATCATTGTAATCAGGTGATCACATTCGATCCATCGTCTCCGTGGGGTTACGAAGCGAAGCACGCAGCTTTACACAAGGGAGGAGACTATGACAATGCGATTGATGCGTTCGAGATGATGCTCACTAGGACAGCAGAGTCACTTGATCCAGGCGTCCAGCGTGAGTTGTGTCCTCATTTCATGATGGACATGACCCGTTCATACTCTATGATAGAGCAAGGTGATCAGTACATCAGTCCATCGAGCACACGAGCATTGATTCGCAATATTGTCCAACGGACTCTACGTCGTTTACCACGTGTGCTCATCAACACGGTCATCGGTCGTCTCCACGATAGGGCTGAGCAGGGATTTGTCTTCGAAGCCTTGCCAATTTTCAAGGAGCTCGTATCCTCGACCACGACACGCATCGACTACGTCCGGATCAAACGCGAAGTGCGACAGTACTTTCAATATGTGATGCTGTCGCACAAGTGGGAAGACAACGAATCGTTGTTCCAGCAGGTGGTGCACTTGGCGGTGTATGACCTGGAGAAGTCTCCGACTCACGACAAGTTGCAAACATTCTGCAGGATTGTTTGTGGTGCAGGCTTCAATTGGGCATGGAGGATACATGCTGCATTGATAAATCAGATCATTTCATACTCCAGGAAGCCCTGGTGGCGATGTTCAGGTGGTACCAGGGATCCGCCATGGTGATCGTTTTCCTCCGTGGTGTTCATCCTTCATCGCCGTGGGGTGCTCTTGCGGGCAGCATCTGGAACACTCGGGCTTGGACACTTCAGGAGTACATTGCCGCGAAGGTCGTTCGCTTCTATACCGAGGATTGGACTCTTTACAGGGATCTGGATGTGCCGAACCACAAGGAATCTCCAGAAATCATCTCGGAAATGGAGCAAGCGATCGGGTTCTCTGAGCAGCACCTTGCTCTCTCTCCAGGTTTGAGCAGCATTCGGACGAAATTGCGTCTCGCTTCCACCCGGAGGACAACGTGGGTAGAAGATGCTGCATACTCATTGCTTGGCATTTTCTCCGCTATTGGCATACCCACGATATACGGTGAAGGGGAGGCTTCTCTGGGACGTCTATTAGCAAATGTCCTCACAAGATCTGGAGATGCGAGTATCCTTGCATGGACTGGGGAGTGCAACCACTTCAATAGTTGTCTGCCCGCTCGTATAACCGTATTCAACGGAACAGTAACGTCTCACCTCCTCCTATTCCGGACCACGAGATGGAACATATTATCACCGGGTTGTGTGTGCCTTCATTTGACCTCGACGCAGCCTTGAGATTGTACGACCGTCTCATTGAGCTTCCTACACCTCGGTTCGCAGAGAGTCGGATGACACTTCCATGCATTACTTTCCAAATCCCGCCTTTTTCGGTACATCGAACTGGTTCAGGTCGTGTTTATCGTACGGATACCATTCCCTTTGGGATGGTAGAAATCAGGATGAGACAGGACCTCTCTCGGATGAAGTCTTTGTGTCTTGTTCATCCTTGGTTGGATGCTCTCGTGGAGCATGATGATTCGCACGGCGATGCATTCGTAGAGGACGTTGTGCCACCAGCCTCACCAATCTCGGACGACGAAGAGACCTCTGACGATGAAATAGATTATGAAGACATCGACCACGATTCGTCATGCCTTGCTGAACCTGAATTTACATCACCCTCTACGCCTACCCAAACAGCACCGATAGACAGAGAGACAGGAGCACGACCACTTGTTGCTCGTCTTAGGCAGCCATTCGGTGCACTCTTGTTTACGCCGGCATCGATGCGCCGACGTACGATGGACTACAAGCGAGTAGCGGCTGATAGCTTGATTACGGTACGACTCCAGGATAATGTCTCGCTTGCTGATATTCTGGACAATGTACGCATACTTGATGTGCTGTAACATAGTGTACGTGGTGGTATCACGAACGAACGTTAGGATCATTGACACTTTTTAAACCAATGTTATTCCATTGATCCCTCGATGGACAACTTGTCATTGACGTTCATGCTAGGCCTCCTTGTCTGGCTGAAACATCCTCCCGAACGCCACGCAGCTGCAGGATTCCAAACTTACCACACGAGACCTACGTGTCCCCACTGGTAAGACCTCGACAATTTCGAGCCTGGTAACCCTCACCCGGGCATCCCCTTCGCCCCGGAGTGCAACTCTTGCACAACCTGGTCCGACAGTGTTTCTTGGTGGTGCAACCCACGAAAAACTGCAGTCATCATCCTCAGGGGCCGCCACCAACGATGCTTTCCCTGCTTTGACCCCCGGTCTACGTCACAACCACATCCTTGGCCCATCTTTACCTGCCAGGGTATGACAGGAACGTCGTCGATGTCACCAGGTTCGCCGAATGACCATGGAAGCATCTTGTCTCGTGCATGTGTCACGATCCCGTTGTAACTGGTGCTCAATGCTTGTCATCAGCGAGAATACACCAGTGTTACACCACGGAGCAAAAACGTTTCGGATCTTGAGCATTCACGAGTAGGGCTGAACCTGGGAAGAAAGGATTCGAATCGTCACGACTTGGACCATAAATATGGTTGCATCGAATCTGAGCCCTGGCGTCGACGTCACCAAGTCGAAGCCGCAGAATGAGAAATCATGCATCAAGTAGCTGGTAGAAGGGGACATCCACTATCGAGTCTGACTAGACCATGTTGGCTGGATGTTCAGTCGCCGAGTAAACACCAACGACGGGTCGAACGAGGCTATTCACGAGGGTCATGAATCCGTGAACCTGAGTGATTATCGTCGCAAACGGACACCAAAGATAGCGTTAGCCTTGGGCGGACCCGGATTAATGGCTTGCTCCCGAAACAGGAGCAAGGGCCGAAAACACGAGGCGATGAAGCGTGTGTAAGTGATTTCATATCAGTCGGGTATCGCCCTGATTTCCACCATCACAAAGGGAATACAAGTGCGAAGAAGGGCAGCGAACTACAACGTGCTCGTTGACTTTCATCATTGCCCTGCTACATTCTACGACTCGGCGACGATGACTGGTGTGTACTGACAGTGGCGTTCTCAACGAATGGCGAGTTTATCGTGAGCAGCGACAACGACGAAATTCGAGTGTGGCGAGTGGAAGATGGCAAAGAAATGGCAAAAATAAGGGGAAAGTTGAAGATTGTCAACTGTCTCGCTGTGTCGAAAGATGGGCAATGGATTGCAGCGGGGACGGGCCGGCGGGGGATAGAACTGCTCTTATGGACACAAAGACATACTAACAACATACCGGACGAGGTACCGCGCCTTTTGTTTTATCTTGAAAGATATCTCTGGGGAGTGATGTAGACGGTCATCTTTCTCGACATGGTGCCTTGGCGAAGAAGCGATTGTGAGCAAGCGCCGAAAAACACGAGGCGATGGAGCGTGTGTACTGATTCATATCAGGACAACGTGTATAAACAAAAAAGGCCAACGAACTACAACGTGTTGACTCTCGCCATTCTCTGCTACATTCTGCGGCTCGTCGACGATGCCTGGTGCGTACTGCAGGACAAGGTGGGGTTGCATTTAATCTGACCATTGGAGAAGAACATTCCCGTATCATCGAGATAAACGTCGGAAGCAAGATATGGGCAGTGACATTCTCAGCGAATGGCGAGTATATCGTGAGCGGCGACAGCGACAGGGTTAGAGTGTGGCGGGCAACAGACGGCAAAGAAATGGCGGCAATGAGAACCGGGATTGTCAACTGTCTCGCTGTGTCGAAAGATGGCCAATGGATCGCAGCGGGGACCGACTCTAAATTGGAGTTCTTGTGGAACGCAACGACGTACGAACAAGTTTTGAAGTACAAGCACATCTACTCCATCTATGCAGTCGATTTCTCGCCGGACTCGACAAGGCTCGTCTCTGCAGTAGGGAACACAGCCACCATTTGGGACGTCGCCACATGCAAACAAGTACAAACACTCCGACACCCATCTTCGGTGATCGCAGCGAAATACTCGTCACAGGGCGATCGACTAGCGACAGCTACCAATGATTCCATTCGAGTCTGGGACAGTAGCAATGGCCAATTACTCGTGAAAATACCAGTCAAAGTAACCCCGTGGTACAACACTTGTTTCGTATGGTGCGATGACCATCTCTTGGTCGTATGTGCCGATACAATCAAGGAATTCGACGCATCCACCGGGTCACTAGTCGCAGAATGGCAGGTCCCCAATACCAACCACTTCTCGTGCATTGCCCTGCCTAAGCATGGACAATTCATCGCATGCTCTACCAACGATACCGTCACTTTTTGGTCCACCTCAACACATGTTCAGCTCGCTCTTGTCGGACCTACTCAAGACATATCCTCCATCGCATTCTCTCCGGACGATCGATTTCTCGCAATCGGTAGAAAAGACGGGAAAATTCGCATCCAAAGCCTGTCGAGTATCATCGTGAGTCTCGTTGGATTACGGCGCATCTGGATGCCGTTCTTATCCCTTACGGTCATCCAGGTTGACGACACTACACCATCGTCTCGCCTACAACTCACTTTCCAGGAACCTGACATTGAGGTCGGCGACGCTGCCTCAAACTCACCAAACACACTGTCTCCTCTACACCTGACTTCCGAGCAACCTGCTATCCAAGTCGACGACGTTGCATCGATCCTGTCGTCTCCTCTCCACCCCACTCTCCAGGAACCTGACGTCCAGACCGACGACGCTGTGCTGGACGCATGGAAAAACGATCAGCTCGAAATTGCGGACACATTATTGACCGCAGCCATCTCCAAGTCTCATAGTCCGAGTCATCATGCTCTCGCTAGTCGAGCTGCTGTCCGCGCTCGTCTGAAAAAGTGGGATGCAGCCCTCCAAGATGCAGAAATGGTACCTACTACTCTACTGCCGCATTCAACGCCACTGACATCAAATTATGACAAGGCTATCGATGTCCAGCCATCCATCATCGCCTTCCTGGCAAAGAGCGTGGCCCATGTTGGCAACGGAGAAAAGGACAAGGGATATCGCACCTGCGACATCGCCTTCGAGCACTTCCATTCATCTCACGTCACTTTTCTCCTCCTTATCAAGGTCTGTATTTCTCCAACTCGGTCTCTCGATCATTCATCGCCATTAGGCTATCATCGTGTTCATGGCTGGTGATCACATTGACGCGATATCGCGCCTGGACGACCTCATTGCTACGATCCGGTTCAACTCGGTGTGTTATACGGTACAGGCATGTGCATGTCGTACTACCATGCGGCGAATATGGCCACTGACGCATTTAGCAGGGATATATTTATCTTTTGATTGGAAATTCACAGATGGAGTGCGGTGACTACGAGGGTGCGATACAGTCATTTGAGCACGCACGAGCCCGGATACCCGACGACGTCGGACAGCCCCCTTTTGCGATCTCGCTAGTAAGCTTGTCAACGCGTGTATTACAACCCATCAACCTCGCTGACCGCGTCTGACAGATTACTGGATGGAAATTTGACAATCTCGATACCATGGTTCGACAGCGTCACTGTGAAGGCTTGTTTGCTGTGGGTCGGATAAAGGATGCGGGCGAATCCCTTCTCGACATGGTAAATGCCTTGGAAGACAAGGTGTATACGAGTGTATCCACCACCAAGTGGGTTTCTGGTGGGTTTTGTTCCCCGTTCAGTTTCTACGTGCATTCAAAACATTGTTGCAGACTTTACTAAGCAATGTCTCTTGACTCATGAAAACGGTGGTTGTGCGGTCTCGAGCGCAACTCACTACGGTGATTCGCTGACGCTTCATACTACACCACTCCTAATTGTGTGGGCAAGAGCGACATTAGCGAATAGCGAGTGGAAAGAGGCATTGATTGCTGCTGTCAATGCAAGTATCTTCTTTTCGTTCTTTGTACGTCTCGTGGCCTGACACTCTTGGTTTGCAGTTCGTGGTTCCAAGATTTACAATCTACCAGGTCACATGTGAACATCTCGAGGCGATAAACCGCACAACGGATGCCGTCGAGTGTTTTCAAGCAATGTCGAGCGAATTAGGGGAAGAGATCTACGCCAGCGTGCCCATGACCAAGTGGGTTTGTGGTGAGCACATGTTCCACCTATTATCTGTCGAGTGTCAATCTCTTTCCATTAGATTTCGCACAACGACGTCTTTCCGCGGACAGTACCTCGCCGACAACTCACACTTCCCTCACACCGCTCTTGAGGGAGTGGGCAAAGGCAAAGCTGACCCACAATTCGTGGAGAGATGCTTTGCTTTCCGCGGTTGGGGTGAGTGTCTCCCTTTGTTGCCGTTACCATCTTGTGATTGAGGTTTGCAGTTCACACTCTCCAGAGTCGAAATCTATAAGGTCGTATGCGAACGTCTCGAAATGACCGACCGCATACCGGATGCGGTCGAGTGTTTCCACGAGATGACGAATGAAGTGGAAGGCGAAACATTGAAACTATATGGTGGGGATCTGGCTTGGGCTCTTGGTGAGCAGCGAGCGTCCTACGTGTGCACTCGCTTACAGCACAGTTTCTGTTAGACTTTAGGCAGCGATTTTCCGAGAAGCTGGAGCGTCTCGGAGACAAGGCGGAGCAATATGACGATGCCATCTCGTGCTACTCAGCTGCATTGTCCCTGATTCCCTCTTCGCAAACGATTCTTGTCAAGCGAAGCAAGACATGGTTGGCAACCGGCTCATGGAAGCAGGCTCTAGAAGATGCAAATCAGGTACCTCGTTTTTTCCTTTGCGCAGGTCAATCATCCTGATGCATCATAATCAGGTCATTACACTTGATCCATCATCTACATGGGGTTACGAGATCAAGCATGCGGCTTTACACGAGGGAGGAGACTATGACAATGCGATTGATGCGTTCGAGGTGATGCTCGAAAAGATGGCAGAGTCACCTGATCCGGACGTCCAGCGTGAGTTGTGTCCTCGTTTCATGATGGTTACATTTTTACACCCTATGATAGAGCAAGGTGACCGGTACATCAGTCCATCGAGCACACGAGCATTGATTCGCAAAGTCGTCCAACGGACTCTGCATCGTTCGCCACGTGTGCTCATCGACACAGCCACTGGTCGTCTCCACGATAGGGCTGAGCAGGCATCCATATTCGAAGCCTTGCCAATTTTCAACGAGCTCGTATCCTCGACCACGACACGCATTGACTACGTCCGGATCAAACGTGAAGTGCGACAGTATTTCCAATATGTGATGCTGTCGCATAAGTGGGAAAACAACGAACCACTGTTCCAACGGGTGGTACACATGGCGGTGTATGACCTGGAGAAGTCTCCGACTCATGACAAATTGCAAACATTCTGCAATATTGTTCGAGATGCGGGATTCAACTGGGCGTGGAGCGATACATGTTGCATCGATAAATCAGATAACTTCGTACTCCAGGAAGCCCTGGTGGCCATGTTCAGGTGGTACCAGGGATCTGCCATGGTGATCGTTTTCCTCCGTGGTGTTCACCCTTCATCGCCGCACGGTGCTCTCG
>JBBPJO010000212.1:0-19419 GCA_038088815.1 Boletus nobilissimus | reverse complement strand
CACCCCACCCTGATGCCACAGCAAATAATTCACCTTCTATGATTTCCAATCCAGGATGAAGAATTGAAATGGAATCATCAGCATGGCCACCCCACCTGGATGCTACAGTGCACAACTCACCTTCTATGATTTCCAATCCAGGATGGAGAGTGTAGATGGAATCATCAGCATGGTCACCCCACCTGCATGCCACAGTGCACAACTCACCAACTATGATTTCCAATCCAGGATGAAGAGTGGAGATGAAATCATTAGCATGGTCACCCCACCTCCATGTCACAGTGCTCAACTCACTTCCTGTGATTTCCAATCCAGGATGAAGGAGGGATGGAATCATCAGTATGGTCACCCCACCTGCATGCCACAGTGCACAACTCACCCCCTATGAATTCCAATCCAGAATGAAGAGTGGAGATGGAATCATCAGTATGGTCACCCCACCTGCATGCCACAGTGCACAACTCACCCCCTATGAATTCCAATCCAGAATGAAGAGTGGAGATAGAATCCTCAGCATGGTTACCCTACCTGCATGCCACAGTACACAACTCACCTCCTGTGATTTCCAATCCAGGATGAAGGGAGGATGGAATCATCAGCATGGCCACTTCACCTGCATGTCACAGTGCACAACTCACCTCCTATGATTTCCAATCCAGGATGAAGGGAGGATGGAATCATCAGCATGGCCACTTCACCTGCATGTCACAGTGCACAACTCACCTCCTATGATTTCCAATCCAGGATGAAGAATGGAGATGGAACCATCAGAATGGTCACCCCAGCTGCATGCCATAGTGCACAACTCACCCCCTATGATTTCCAATCCAAGATGAAGAGTAGAGATGGAATCATCTGCATGATTAACCCATTCGCATGCCACAGCGCATAACTCACCCACTAAGAGTGGAGATGGAACCATCAGCATGGTCACCCCACCTGCATACCACAGTGCACAACTCACCTCCTATGATTTCCCATCCAGGATGAAGAGTGGAGGTGAAATCATCAGCATGGTTGCACAACCTGCATGTCAGTGCACAACTCACCAACTATGATTTCCAATCCAGGATGGAGAGTTGGAGATGGAATCATCAGCATGGTCACCCCACCTTCATGTCACAGTGCACTACTCACCTCCTATGATTTCCAATCCAGGATGAAGAGTGGAGATGAAATCATCAGTATGGTCATCCCACCTGCATGTCAAAATGTAAACCCACCTCCTATGATTTCCAATCCAGGATGAAGAGTGGAGATCGAACCAGCATTGTTACCCCACCTGCATGCCAGTGCACAACTCATATACTATGTGAAAGGTGAAGGTATATCCATCAACATGTTCACCTCTTTGAAATCTACATGTTCACAACTCACCTTCTATAATATCCAAGGTAGGATACAATACAATAACATGATTTTCAGCACAATCATTTTGGGATAATAATGCATGACTTACACTCTATGGTTTTCAATCCACCAGGATTAATAATTTTGTAGTTGATAGAATTACTCCCAACATGAGAAACTCACTATCACCATGATAGTAGCATCAGAAATATTCAGTAATATATCATGATTCTCTGAATGAAATTGCACTCACCTGAACATGAGGGAACCACTGTGCAAGTTTCTGAACCCTTTGCTCACTCATATCAGCTATTGAAAATGATGAGTTGTACACCTTGTCTCTATCTCTTATCAACCTTCATTGGAAGAAAAGCATTAGCTAGTCAAAGTACAAGAGACTGCCACACAACCCACTTTCCCACTGCACATCTCACACAGAGTGCTATGTTTGCTTCCTGGGCTGAGACTAGTAGCATTTGCAATGCTTCTTCATGCAGGACCCCAGTAGTGGCTTCCAAGAGCTTGGTGGATCCCTCACTGGACTTGTGCATGCCTAGTTTACAAGTTATGGTAAAACTTCATGTGTGATTGAGGAGAGATACTATAATAGTACAAACCTCCAATCTGAACATAACGCTTCGGGATATGCTTCATCTGAGCAAGACGACCCCATATGTTTGTTCTGTCGAATATCCCTTCCATGAGTAATTTGGCCTTTGACAACTGTTGTTGTGGAGGAAGTCGTCTATCAGCAGGTAGCAATTTTCCCAGTGCTATAGGCAGTAGTGCATCAAATTTTGTGAACAGGACCACAACAGGCACTGATCACTAATATCAGATTGCGAAGACCAAAACAGCAAAGGATTCACCATTCCCAGGGTCACACTCTTCGAAAAACATCTCTTCGGCACGTTGGATTGCTCGTTCAATTTCATCCATGGGGATGCAATACCTATGTTTTCCGAAACATGATTAAGCTACCACGGCACGACTGTCCTATTTACCATATCGCATGAATGCGTTTCTTCAGAATGGTGGTATTCGCACGGTCTGCGATGAACTTCTTCATCTGCAAGAACTCGTCTTCGCGGCCAGCTTCGAAGCCCTGTGAATCGTGGAAGACAAACTTCTTGTTACTTCGGAAAATCAGCTCGTTTTCGACAGTATGGATTCCTCGCTAACAATGCTCAGTGACGTCCTCATGGATGACTCGAAAGTAGAAACAGCCATCACCTCCGTGGATCCCTGGACTTGCGACAAATCAATCTAGTCGCATGCTTTAAGCATACAATTTAAATGTCACGTAAGGATATGTACCTTGTTCCCATCACCGTCGTAGATCTCTGGTCTTTCCTTGGAGTTGCAGATCCTCTGAAGGATAGTCGTCTTTCCGGCGTTCGCGCGACCCACGATAAGGATCCTGAAGCGGCCAAACTTCTCCTGGAGGGTCTGGAAGCCCTCCGTATTTTCTGCCGACATTCTGTGAGCGTATGCGTGCAGAAGATTGCGATTTAGTAGTCCAGGCTTCTTGAGATGGTGGTGGAAGCGAGGAAAGAAGGGTGGGCGTTTGTCGATAAGAATTGGTCCGAGGGGGTGTAAAAAGTCGGGTAGTCTCACACGAGTTACTTGTTGAGATCACGGGACTACTACATCTCAGCAGAACGCGCGGGAACGATCGCACTTCAGATATTTACGAGAATTACTGGGTATATATACAACTATGAGGTTAATATCAGAGTCGGTGTGCCGAATCGAGCGGGGTAATCGACCGATCCTCATTCCTCGTCCCCTTCAGCGTCAGACTCCGTCTCGTCTGATTCATCTCCGCCCATGTCCTTGATAGCGATAGTTGACCTGGTAAACGCTGAGAGGGGTGGCATCAGTATAGCCAGGATATCTGAGCGAACACAAGCCGACTCACCACAAATGCAAATTTACACGCCAAGAATCCACCTTTGTTGAGGCCACCTTCTTGCCAATACTGCATTCATGCGCTAGTTAATTTTCGTCCAGACATCATTCTGAGTGGGTGCTCACCTTTTTCACGACGTACAAGCCATCATGGCGACACCTGAGACAAGGGTGGATAAGATCGTGCGTACAAAAGACTGCCTCTACTTACCTTTCGCTTGATCCGTACTTTGATCGAAGCTTGTATCCTCTGATCACGCGTATAGGCTTCCCTGTCTCCACGGAGCGCTTAGGAAAAAGACAGTACGCTGACAGGAGCGACAAGGAGAGGATGAGCCTACCTTGAGTGCCTTGTTATGGTTATGCTCAAACGATTGGTCAAAGCTTTGTTCAGCGGTCCGAAACTGCGAGCATAGTCAAATTGATCCTAGTCGAGTCGGGCTGATCCATTCACGTTCTTTGGAGCTGCTTTTGTCCCTTTGAGATCCCTACCTGTGACAAATATCAGCCTTTTCTACACGGATTAGCTGTGGTAGAGTTTTAACTTTCATGCACCTGTGTACGTACTGATGGAATGAAATGTCAATGGTTTGAATGGGTGTGAGAATGGACTCACAACGCATATCCGTCGTCAACATTATCGTCGTAACCCCCCGAAAGCGCGATGGAGTAAGCGCCGTCTGGTCCTGGAGCAATGCCTCCCGCCCACGGGCTTTATATTTTGAAAATGAAGATTAACAAAATGCCTGAACCTGGAGCTGTCCTGACTCGCATGGACAGCATCGTTCGAGCATTCCTCCCTGACAACAACCCAGTTAGTTCATCAATGCGTCTAGATCGATCACCAAGGGAAACGTACCTCGACGCCCACCACGAACCAACTTCAATCCCAGGAATTGCCCCGTACGTTTCCCTTTAAGTCCGACATGGGAATTAGTACCGGTGTCAGGAGAAATAAAAAATAAAAAGCTTGCTCACGGATTATGTCTCCTCTGCCGCTTCGCTGGTCCTCTGGCATCCTCGGCGCCGAGTGCTCTCACAGACATGGGCTGTGGCGTGCCACGAGACTGCTCGACGCGTGCTAACGCGTCTACAGGCTTACCCGCAATGCGCGAGCTTCGCCTTCGACCCTCGGTTAAGCCCTGGGGCACCACGCTTTCTCACCGTTTGCGACGCGTGCGGTCTTTGCGCGGGGTTTCTCGTCCACACCCGAGTCAGAGTCAGAGTCAGCCTCTCTTTTGCGACCAGCAATACCGTTGGAAGTAAATTGAGGTATCTTTTGAGCCCTACGACCCGTCTCCTTCAAGTTGGGTCCCGGTCGTAGGCTCCAATTCCTCCACTTAAGCGACGCGAGGATTTCCCTGTTGCGCGCAATGTTGGCCTCACACTCTTGGGAGTAGAATCTTCACCAGTGAAGGATGACTCAATGAGCGTCTGGTGCCATGGTTAGAATTCGCCCTTGGTGCAGGTTGTAAGTGGTCAGTTAGAAACGAAGGGTTTCGGCACATTGGACCCTTGCCCCATTGTGGCGCACAAGCAGTAGATGCATGTAACATAGTCAAGTTCGATCAGCTTCGTGTGATGAAAACCATCGTAAATTACGACTGTATGCACAACGCAACGCTAATCCGCTTTGCTGTCCACAGGTTTGCTCTAACTTTTGATAGCGAGTTCAACCTATCAAATGGCGAGCCCAACTTGGGTATATGACAGTCGCTACTCTGAAAAGAGTGCGGTACCCGACCGTCTTATTCTGCTACAAGAGAGTAAAGAAGGATGAACACTTGGCGCCAGGGGATGGAGATGAGGAGTGAGTAGGATAGTATGCAGGATGCGAGATATCAAAACAGCAACGACGTAAATCGTGGTGATCATGGGTAGGACAGAGAACAATCCATTGAGATGTCATTTTGATGCTGATCTGGTCGCACGGCTGCTGATGCACTCTCTGCAGGTGGCTCGGCGTCCTTTTCTTGCAAGTAGAATTCATCGTCGGCGTCGAATAGTTCGGCCCACCATCGGCCCGCTTGGAGAATCAAGACGCCAGTGAGCGCCACGCTGCAAATTAGGTGATTTGATGCGAGGTCTAGCGTTGGTGAGCGGAGCGAACGTGGAAATGCGTCCTTTGCTGAGTGTAATGGGATGAAGCTGAACTTTTCGAAGAGGTCTAAAGAGAGACGGTCACGTTGTGTTAGGCTGGATTAGAACCAAACTTGGACGAACTTGGAAGGACAGAGTACATGTACATGATGACGGCCGTACCATAGAGGACTGAACAGATTATTAGACACGTGTCTGTACCCATGGAGCGGAATACGTACATATACTTTCTCCATCAAACATGAGGTTTCCTGCTTCGCCATCCCAGAAGCTCCAAAAAAATGGTTGCACCCCTGAGGGCGACGATGGCGGTAAGAATATAAAGGACTTGTACGGGTCCTTTGGTCAGTATGGAGTAATACAAGGTGGCAGTCCATAGATGCTCATCGGTGACGGGTGGCTTCTAGAGCGTCAATGAGTCGGCGACCGAATGGGTAAACAAAGACCCTAGAAATGGATGAGATGAGATGAGACTGACGGAGAGAAGGTGGGGTTAGTTACCCAGTAAGAACACGACAACGCTGGCTCGTACACCCATTGATGTATCTCGCGTGCTCGTGTCACGGCAAGAGAACCGTGAAGTCCTAGGAGACGTCAATGATACTAACCAACGTTGGTCCACGAGCGATTCTACCTGGCACGTCGGGTGGGACGACCGCATCTGATCTGCTGGCCAACTCGGAGACTCGAGTAGGGTGATAGAGCGCTGGTGGGTTCGCGCCCAGGAGCGATGCAAGGTCTGGTACGGCAGATAGATCGGGTGGGGGAAACCCGGCCTTGTATTTCTTTTCTGCTGCTCTGAACGGGGACCAGCTCGTGTCCACGTCGACTTGTCTGTTTTTCGTCGACTTACAGTATCATATGTCTGCGCGCTTTCTTGTATTCACTGCTGTTAGACCATAGTATCTTACTACAAATACGATCGAACAAGTAGGAACCAGAGTTGCCAGTCGACTGCATCGGCTAAGACTGATTCGGCTTGAAGTATCGCCAAAAACGCATATTTTGTCGTCGTCGTCTTCGCCGTCGCCAGTTCTCTGTGGCTTCCACGTGTCATAGTTCGTGCAGCTAATCGTCGCCATCTCTCAACGTTCCCTCTACGCACGTTCTCTCATCACCGCTCTTCCTCCCCTGCGTGCCTCTCGACTCGTCAGTCTCCCCCCTCTAGAGTCTACACCCATCTCCGTCTCGTGAGAGACGAGTCAAGTATTGCTGCACTCTCAAAAGGCTCGTCACAAGACCCCAAACCCTCCCCGCCAACGCCAAAAGACGATGCACCTCTCCTCTCTCGCGCTTGGAAGAAAGTGAAACACGAAGTTCAGCACTAATGGCACGGATCAAAGCTCCTCGTCTCCGAAGTCCGTATCTCTGCGCGACTGCAATGGAAGATTCTTCATGGGGAGAGCTTGACACGCAGGGAGCGTCGGCAGGTGTGTGTGTACGCGCTTTCTCTCGTTGCTTGTCTCACCGTCGCGGTTCCTGTTAGCTACGGAGAACGACTCAGGATTTGCTCAAGCTTGTTCCCTTTTCCGCCTTCGTCATCATACCTTTCATGGAGCTCCTTCTCCCTGTCGCAATCAAGTTGTTCCCCAACATGCTTCCCTCGACCCTTGAGGACAAGTTCGCTGCTGTGAGTACATCTTACTATATTCTTTTACGGGCTCTGATTCTCTTATGTTTAGGAAGAGAAACAACGCAAACTTCTCAGGGTAAGACTAGAAATGGCCAAATTCCTCCAAGAAACTCTTCGAGAATCGGGTCTCAAAGCCAATGCTCATATCGTCGGTACAGATGCCTTTAAAGAGCTTTTCCGAAAGGTTCGTTCGACGGGCGAGTCTCCCTTGGTGGCCGACATTATCAATGTCGCCAAACTCTTTGACGACGATCTGACGCTCGACAGTCTGTCCCGTCCACAACTGGTCTCCATGTGCCGCTACATGGGCAGTAATGCTTTTGAAACGGACAATTTTCTCAGAGGTGCTATTCGGTCCTGGTTGATGAACCTCAGGGATGATCAAGCAATCTATGCCGAGGGTGTCGATGAACTGTCCACGTCGGAGCTCCAGGCAGCTTGCCAGTCTAGGGGAATTCGTACGACCGGGGCGTCCCCCGCGAGATTACGAGACGAATTGTCGACATGGATCCAGTTGCACTTGCATAACCGCGTTTCCGGGGTTCTTCTCATTCTTGGACGAGCGTTTCACTTTGACAAGAAACAGGGTGATGATGATGACGGGAAGACGGCAGTCGTTCAGAGTTTGGAGAGCGTCATGTGTGGTCTGCCCGACAACCTGGTTCGTCTTGTCCTTTCTCTCAAGAGGGCTTACCAAAGGGATATGATATGATAGTTAAGCGAAGCTGAGCTCGAAGTCGACTCGGATAACGTCAGCTACAAGCAGAAGCTGGAGGTATTGCAACAGCAAGAGGAACTGATCGAAGATGAGCAAGAACAAGAAGAAAAGGAGGAAGTCGCTCGACGTGCGAAACGCGAGGCAGATAAGTTGGAGGCTCGTTTGGCTTAGTCGCTCTTGCCTGACAGCGAGGTGAGTCTACTCGACGGTTCAAACGTGCGACATGGCGAACTGATTGGTGTCGTTCAAGCTGAATCCCGTTCCGGAAGAGGAGAGCGCTCGCATGACGACCGAGCAGTTGAAAGAACTCGCGGAAGCACTGTCCATCATGTCGGCCAAGTCCAGTGTTCTCAAGGAGCGGGACGAGCTTCGTGCGCTCATGGCGGAGAACCTTCAAGCCGAAGAGGTAAGCCTATACTTTCCCACATCAATGCGGCCGACCGACCTCTGATCTCTCCTTTCATAGGACCCCAAGTCTCCTTCTGGCGCATTGACCAAGCGCATCCGGACGATGCTGACCAAGGTCGACAGTCAGCTCAAGGAATACGACTCACGCGTGGGCAGCTCCCTCCAGATGATCTCTGCGGACGCGCAGGGTCGGATCTCAGTCCAGGACTTGGAGAAAGCGCTCGCAATGATCAAACATAAGCCCGACGACAAAGTGGGTCAAGCTGTCATTCAAAAGTTGGACGTGGACAAGGATGGCTTTGTCGAGATCGAGCACGTGCTGGGATTGGTGCGTGAGGAAGGTCTTGGTGAGTGTCCGCTCTTGGGTGCTGTTGTGGATGTGTTGATGGCGTCTCGTTATTCAGGTATCGAGGTAGACGATGAGGCGAGGACATTGATTGGCCAAGGGAGAGAGATACAGGATTCGAAACCACGGAAAGAGGATATTGTTCAAGGGTGATTAATGGTGTGCCATCTGGCGTGCCTACTTCATAGACTAGACATAATGTATTCAACTCTGCTTAGCACCTCTGAGTCTCCTGAAGTCAACAATATGATATAGAACTAAATGTTAATGTCTTATGATATTTTTTCGACCAAAATGATAGAGGGTTGAATGAGTGGTTGTTCTGACTGTTGAGGATACAAATTTGAAACTGTGGTCTTCTTTCTCCCTGTGTCATTCTTGTGCTTGGGTTGCACCATGGGAATAAGATATATTAACAAACCAGTCTTTTTTTATTCCGAGATTTTCTATTTTATGTTTGATACATATCTAGTACTACAAATTGAAGCAGAGGTTCAATCAGATTAGTGATGTGATGTGCACTAATTTTAAATTTCTTCAATTCTAAAATGTGTATGGAATGCTTAGGAATTGCAATGTTGCATTTCCAAAATGACCTCAAACCCATGTGTACAAATATAACACGCAAGGGCCACATCCGTGTGTCATATCCCGTTCCGGCCCCTATCCCATCATCTCCGGTCATCTCCTTGATCACAGGTCTATCTCCGATGAACTCCGTCCAGAGACCCTCTCTGGAAACCCTTGGACTTGTACACCCCTTTGGATCCCCCTTATGCTCTCTACCTTAGTCCCCTTTAGCGATAGTCTACAATCTACATTATAGTTTGTACTGCCCTTCTGGCCTTCGCATTTCCCCATCCTCCATTCCTATGTACATTGCCCTTCCGGCCTTCGCATTGCTCCGTCCTCCGTTCCTATGTACATTGCCCTTCCGCATTCACTCCGGACCCAGACTTCCTCTGGGCTCCAGTACATAACTCCGTACTCCTCTGTCATACCTTCAGTACAAAAATTATATATGTTCGTGTATAATGTCACAACATTAAAAATGGTCCTCCTCTTCCTGTCCTCGTCTCTTCCATCTCTTCCTTTTACCTTGGACCTCTGACCCTCCGAAATATGAGGACCCGTGGGCTTGGCAAGGGCACAACACATAAGTCCTGCGCCGCTGTCCTCACCCCCTCCATTCCCTTGGTTCTCCAATAACTCCAGCATTCTCGTTAGCTAGAGACTACCCCCCTCACCTCCGAGATTCACTCCATGATCTCCGAGACCACCAGAGTTCCACCCAATCATCTCCGGACCTTTGTCCGCAGACCCTCTGCCTCCGGAACTCCGGACTTCCACAAGAGACAAGACCAGGAGGAATCAGGACTCTGACACCATGGCAAAACCTGCTACATAACCCTCTCATGCATTCCATAAGAAATTTTTGTATTCTTATGAAGTGCTACTCGAGTGATTGTGAAGAAGGTAAATAGTCTGAGCAAGCCAAATCAAAAAGTATGGTACAGAAACATGGATCCCATGGAAAAGAAAGAAAGTATGGACGACAAATCACAACTTGATGGGGGCATCCATAGCTAAATCAAGCCGGCGTTATGACTGGCCCGGGTAGGGTCGGGCATAGCCTTGGACGGTCACAAAAGAGTCTAGGGTTCTGAGTGAGCGTGCCCTCAATGGCGGCACGAAGTCCAATAGATCAAGGAACGCTAGTCTATGCTAGCGTGACGAAGGCTCAAGGGTTCTAGGGTTTCAAGAGTCGATCAAGTGTCGATGTATTGAGGGTTCAAGGGGTCAAGGAGTCGATCTAGTGTCATCGACGAGTCGAGGCTTGGAAAGCGCGGAAGAGAGATGTATTCCAAGGAGGTCTAAACTGGGAATACAAAGGTGATTCGACGAGGTTTAAATAGACAAAGGAAAGGTCTTAAGGGTAGGCATAGAACGTTATAGAAAGCGATGGAATTGGATGGAAGGAATCGCTGACGAAGCAAGTGGAGATAAGATCATGTGGTTAGGAATGAGTCAGCGATAAGAGAAAAGAAATATAGTCTTGGGCGAGGTTCAAACACGTAGCAATAGTAGTACAAAGAGGAGACAGTAAAAAGGAAAGAGTAAATCATAACAGCCGGTTGATGTTTTGGAATTTTCCGTGGACAGAAGTGCTAGGGTATAGGGATGATCAGACTAACTTTTAGTGCCTAGACACTGAGTTACATACATTCCAACCATGGAGTACACAAGCCCCATATCCTCCAAGGTCATATCTTCAAACTTCTTCGTTGAGGAGTGATGGTGCTTTAAGACCATGACATTTCCATGAAGCAATCTATGGTCAGCCACCCCCAGAAGAAAAGCAAAACAATCAAGACAATTAAAAGACTGAGCACAATGTAAGACCTCCCAACAAGGAAGCAATACAAACACAGCAAAGTAAACATAAACATAAAAGTGTGCAATTCTGTGAAAAAAGAACTGTAACTAGTCCCTAAGACCCACTACTATCATAGCAGGAATTTCAGGCCCCATCATAGAATCAAGAATACATTTCATAGATGGGTAAGCACTAGGATTTCACCAGAGTTACACAATTTAGCACTGCTTCTGAGGTCCTCTTCATATTATACTTCTGTCTGCCTCTTCTCCTTGTCATTCCAGCACTGGAAGAACTTGCAATCACAACTTGAAATGAAGCCTCTTTGTTCTTTAATTGGGAGAGGCTCTGAAAAAAACTATTAACAGATAACACAGTGGAAAGTGTGTTTAACACATACACAATGCAGTTTTGGAGAACAACATTAGTAACCATCTCTACTTTTTGGTCATAAGATGCATGGTTATAATTCTTGAAGACCTCCTCCAATGCCTTCCTAGCCTTTCCAGGAGAATCTGATGCCTTATACAACTGTGCAGCAGAAGAGAATGGCTGAGGGTCATTCTTCTGACATAGGAAGAAAGAATGCTCTGATATCAAGATGATATCTGTATGATATGATTTTCATAGTATATGATCATATGAGTATCCAAAACATACCAACACCAGCTCCAAGGACCTGTTTCCATGTAGAAAAGGGAATCTTGTTTAAGATTAACTGCATATTCATCAGTAACACAATATTAGTCAATTTACTGCATTGTGTGGTGTCAGAGTTTGATGATCACTGTTGGTAAAAGCAGTCTGTACAGGATATGTTAATATATCATATTGATATGGTGAGAGTACATACTCCTTTCTGAAAGACTAGCTGTGAGTTTCAAGAGTACAAAATCAATATGGGATATAATGATATGTTATATATGTATACCAACCTCCTGATAAATCCTGAGCATAGAAACATGTTGGCATATGAAAGTTTACCTTCTAAAAATAGCTAAAGTGGGCTGATAAATAGTTTGTTTTTTATAAACTCACATCCTGTTGAAAGTGTTACATTGAGAAGTAGCATATAAGTGTTCATAAATGACATACCAGCTAAAAAGTTGTAAAAGGGGTTGGAGGGAAGTGTAAAGAGTGTACCATTAGCATGATCACCCTACCTGGATGCCACAACTCACCTCCTATGATTACCAAGCCAGGATGAAGAGTAGAGATGGAATCATCAACATGGTCACCTCACCTGCATGTCAAAGTGCACAACTCACCTTCTATGATTCCAATCCAGGATGGGGAGTGGATATGAAATCAGCATGGTTACCCCACCTACATGTCACAGTGCATAACTCACAAACTATGATGTTCAATCCAGGATGAAGAGTGAAAATAGAATAATTGGTGTGGTCAGCACACAACTTACCCTCTATGATTCCCAAGTTGGAGATGGAGTCATCAGCATGGTGATCCAATACCACAGTCTGCAACTCACCTCCTATGATTTCCAATCCAGGAAAAAGAGTGGAGATGGACTCATCAGCATTATCACCCTATGTATAGTGCATAACTCACTTCCTATGATTTCAAATCCAGCATGAAGAATAGAGACAAAATCATCAGCATGGTCACCCCACCTGCAATCACAATGCATAACTCACAAACTATGATCTCCAATCCAGGATGAAGAGTGGAGATAGAACCATCAACATGGTCCCACCTGCATGCCACAGTGCACAACTCACCTCCTATGATTTCCAATCCAGGATGAAGGATAGAGATGGAATCATCAGCATGGCTGCCCTACCTGCATGCCACAGTGCACAGCTTACCTCCTATGATTTCCAAGCCAGGATGGAGAGTGGAGATGGAATCCTCAGTATGGTAACCCCATCTGCATGTTAAAGTGCACAACCCACCCTCTATGATATCCAAGCCAGGCAGAAAGTTGTAGATGAAGTCATCAGCATGGTGATCCCACCTGTATGGCACAGTACACAACTCACCTCCTATGATTTCCAATCCAGGATGATGATGAATGAAGATGGAATCATCAGCATGGTCACCCCTACCTGCATGTCACAGTGCATAACTTACCCTCTACAATGTCCCATCCAGGATGGAGAGTCAGGATGGAGTCATCAGCATGGTGATCCCACCTGTATACCCAATGCACCTTACCCCCTATGAGTTCCAATCCAGGATGAAGAGTGGAGGTGGAATCATCAGCATGGTCACCCCACCTGCATGCCACAATGCACAACTCACCATCTATGATTTTCACACCAGGATGAAGAGTGGAAATGGAATCATCAGCATGGTCACCCCATCTCCATGTCACAGTGCACAACTCACTTCCTATGATTTCCAAGCCAGAATGGAGAGTGTTACCCCAGTTGCATGACAAAGTGCACAACTCACCCTCTATGATGTCCAAGCCAGGTGGAGAGTTGGAAATAGTCATCAGCATGGTGATCCCACCTATATGCCACAGTGCACAACTCACCCCCCATGATTTCCAACCCAGAATGAAGAGTGGAGGATGGAATCATCAGCATGATCACCCTACCTGCATGTCACAGTGTACAACTCACCTCCTATGAGTTCCAATCCAGGATGAAGAGTGAAGATGGAATTGTCAATATGGTCACCCCACCTGCATGCCACAGTGTACAACTCACCCTCTATGATTTCCCATCCAGGATGAAGAGTAGAGATGGAATCATTAGCATGATCCCCCACCTGCATGTCACAGTGCATAACTCACAAACTATGACATCCAACCCAGGATGAAGAGTGGAAACAAAATCATCAGCATGTTCACCTTACCTCCATGCCACAGTGCACAACTTACCCTCTACAATATCCAATCCAGGATGAAGAGTAGAGATGGAATCATCAGCATCATTACCCCACCTACATATCACACTGCATAACTCACCCTCTATGATTTCAAAGCCAGGATGGAGAGTGTAGATGAATGTCAGCATGGTTACCCCACTTGTATGCCACAGTGCATAACTCACCAACTGTGATTTCCAATCCAGGATGTGGTGTGGAGATGGAATTATCAGCATGGTCACCCCATCTGCATGCCACAGTGCACAACTCACTTCCTATGATTTGTGATCCAGAATGAAGAGTGGAGATGGAACTGTCAGCATGGTTACCCCACCCACATGCCACAATGCACAACTCACCCTCTATGATTTCCAATCCAGGATGAAGAGTGGTGATAGAATCATTATCATCCCACCTGCATGCCACAGTGCACAACTCACCATCTATGATTTCCACACCATGGAGAGTGACAATGAAATCATCAGCATCATCACCCAATCTGCATGCCACAGTGCACAACTCACTTCCTATGATTTGCAATCCAAGATGAAGAGTAGAGACAGAATCCTCAGCATGATCACCTGCATGTCAAAGTGCACAACTTACCCTCTATAAGTTCCAATCCAGGATGAAGAGTGGAGGTGGAATCATGAGTATGGTCACCCTACCTACATACCACAATGCACAACTCACCAACTATGATTTCCAAGCCAGGATGAGGAGTGAAAAGGGAATCATCAAGGTCACCTCACTTGCATGTCAAAGTACACAACTCACCTCCTATGATTTCCAAACCAGAATGGAGGGAGGAGATGAAACTATCAGCATGTTCACCTTACCTGCATGCCACAGTGCACAACTCACCTCCTATGATTTCCAAGCCAGAATGGAGAGTGGAGATGGAATTATCACCATGGTCACCTCATCTGCATGTCAAAGTGCACAACTTACCCTCTATAAGTTCCAATCCAGGATGAAGAGTGGAGGTGAAATCATCAGCATGGTTACCCCATCTACATAGCACAATGACTCACCAACTATGATTTCCAAGCCAGGATGAGGAGTGAAGAAGGAATCATCAAGGTCACCTCACTTGCATGTCAAAGTACACAACTCACCTCCTATGATTTCCAAACCAGAATGGAGGGAGGAGATGAAATTATCACCCCACCTGCATGCCACAGTGCACAACTTACCCTCTATGATTTGCAATCCAGGATGAAGAGTGGAGATGGAATCATCAACATAGTCACTCCATCTGCATGTCACAGTGCACAACTCACCAACTATGATTTGCAATCCAAAATGAAGAGTAGAGACAGAATGATCAGCATGGTCACCCCACCTGCATGCCACAGTGCACAACTCACCCTCTATGATTTGAAATCCAGGATGGAGAGTGGAGATGGATTCATCAGCATGGTCACCCCACCTGCATGCCACAGTGCACAACTCACCATCTATGATTTCCAATCCAGGATGAGGAGTGGAAATGGAATCAACAACATGGTCACCCCACATGCATGTCGCAGTGCACAACTCACCTCCTATGATTTTCAATCCAAGGTGAAGAGATGGAATCATCATCATCAAGATCACCCCATCCACATGTCAAAGTGCAAAACCCACCTCCTATGATTTCAAATCCAGGATGAAGAGTGGGGATGGATCCATCATCATCACCTCACACAGTGCACAACATATACTATATTTTCAAGTGAGGGGAAAAGTGAGTGTATATCCATGAACATGTTCAACTCTTTGAAGTCTACATGTTCACAACTCACCTTCTATGTATCCAAAGACAGGATACAAAACAATAACATGATTTTCAGCATAATCATTTGGGGATAATGATGCACAACTTACACTCTATGGTATTCAATGCATCAGGATCAACAATTATGCAATTAATAGAATCCCCAGTGTTAGAAACTCACTATCACCACAATGGTAGCATCAGAAAGATTCAGTAATATATCATAATTCTCTGTAATGAAATTGCACTTACCTGAACATGAGGGAACCACCATGCAAGCTTCTGAAGCCTTTGCTCACTCATCTTAGCTATTGAAAGTGATGAGTTGTACACCTTGTCTGTATCACTTATCAACCTTCATTGGAAGAAAATGTTAGCCAGTCAAAGCACAATAGACACAAACCCACTTTCTGACTGCACATCTCACACAGAGTGCTATGTTTGCTTCCTGGGCTGAGACTAGTAGCATTTGTAATGCTTCTTCACACAGGACTCCAGTAGTGGCTTCCAAAAGCTTGGTGCAACCCTCACTAGACTTGTGCATGCCTAGTTTACAAGTTATGGTAAAACTTCATGTGTGACTGAGGATAGATACCATAATAGTACAAACCTCCAATCTGAACATAACACTTTGGGATATGCTTCATCTGAGCGAGACGACCCCATATGTTTGTTCTGTCGAGTATCCCTTCCATGAGTAATTTGGCCTTTGACAACTGTTGTTGTGGGGGAAGTCGTCTATCAGCAGGTAGTAACTTTCCTAGTGCTATAGGCAGTAGTGCATCAAATTTTGTGAACAGGACCACCACAGGCACTGATCACTTATATCAGCTTGAGAAGACCAGAACGGCAAAGAATTCACCATTCCCAGGGTCGCACTCTTCGAAAAACATCTCTTCGGCACGTTGGATTGCTCGTTCAATCTCATCCATGGGGATGCAATACCTATGTTTTCAGAAACATTATTAAGCTACCACGGCACGACTGTCCTATTTACCATATCGCATGAATGCGTTTCTTGAGAATGGTGGTATTCGCACGGTCAGCGATGAACTTCTTCATCTGCAAGAACTCGTCTTCGCGGCCAGCTTCGAAGCCCTGTGAATCGTGGAAGATAAACTTGTTGTTGCCTCGGAAAATCAGCTCGTTTTCGACAGTATGGATTCCTCGCTAACAATGCTCAGTGACATCCTCATGGATGACTCGAAAGTAGAAACAGCCCTCACCCCCGTGGATCCCTCGACTTGCGAGAGATCAATCTAGTCGCATGGTTTAGCATACGATTGAATAGTATGTAAGATATGGATACGTACCTTGTTCCCATTACTGTCATGGATCTCTGGTCTTTCCGTGGAGTTGCAGATCCTTTGAAGGATAGTCGTCTTTCCGGCGTTCGCGCGGCCCACGATAAGGATCCTGAAGCGGCCAAACTTCTCCTGGAGGGTCTGGAAGCCCTCCGTATTTTCTACCGACATTCTGTGAGCGTATGCGTGCAGAAGATTGCGGTTTAGTACTCGAGGCTTCTTGGGATGGTGATGGAAGCGAGGAAGAAGGGTGGGCGTTTGTCGATAAGAATTGGTCGGGATTGAGCCGGCGCGACCAACTCTCCGATTTCCGATCCAGACAGGACGGACACCTCCGTCAACGATCACTACCAGTAGTACGGGTTTCCCCTAGTTAGACTGAAGAGTTGGATGGTGACTCACCATACTTACGAAGACGTTGTGCAACTGTAGGGTCGAACCTTCTCATGAGTTACCGGCGTTGCCACACTGAAAGATGTCGAGGTCACGGGACCACATCTCAGCAGAGCGTGCAGGTATTTACGAGAGATTGCTGGGTATATATACTCTATATACAACTATGCAGGCTAATATACAAATAGTTGGTGTGCCGAATCGAGCGGGGCAATCGACTGATCTTTATTCCTCCTCCCCTTCAGCGTCAGACTCCGTCTCATCTGATTCATCGCCGTGCATGTCCTTGACAGCGATAGGCAGTTGACCTGGTAAACGCTGAGAGGTGACATCAGTATGGCCAGGATATCTGAGCGAAACGCGAGCCGACCCACCACAAATGCAAATTTACACACCAAGAATCCACCTTTGTTGAGGCCCTTTTCTTGCCAATACTGCGTTCATGCGCTAGTTAATTTTCGTCCAGACATCATTCTGAGTGGGTGCTCACCTTCTTCACGACATACAAGCCATCATAGCGATACCTGAGACAAGGATGGATAAGATCGTGCGTAAAAAGACTGCTTCTACTTACCCTTCGCTTGGTCCGTACTTCGATCGAAGCTTGAATCCTCTGATCACACGTATAGGTTTGCCTGTCTCCACGGAGCGCTGGAAAACGACAGTGAGCTGACAGGAGCGACAAGGAGAGGATGTGCCTTGTGCCTACCTTGAGTGCCTTGTTATGATTATGCTCAAACGATTGGTCGAAGCTTTGTTCAGCGGTCCGAAGCTGTGAGCATAGTCAAATTGGCCCCAGTCGGGTCGGGCTGATCGACTCACGTTCTTTGGAGCTGCTTTTGTCCCTTTGAGATCCCTACCGCCTGTCGTGACAAATATCAGCCTTTTCTACAAGGAATGGCTGTGGTAGAGTACTTTCCTGCACCTGTGTACGTACTGATGGAATGGAATGTCAATGGTTTGAATGGGTGTGAGAATGGACTCACAACGCATATCCGTCGTCAACATCATCGTCGTAACCCCCCGAAAGCGCGATGGAGTAAGCGCCGTCTGGTCCTGGAGCAATTCCTCCCACCCACGGGCTTTATATTTTGAAAATGAAGATTAACAAAATGCCGGAACCTGGAACTGTCCTGACTCACGCATGGACAGCATCGTTCGAGCATTCCTCCCTGACACAACCCGGCTCATCAATGCGTCTAAATCGATCACCAATGGAAACATACCTCGACGCCCACCACGAACCAACCTCAATCCCAGGAATTGTCCCATACGTTTTCCTGTAAGTCCGACATGTGAATCAGCACCGGTGTCGGGGGAAAAATAAAAAAGCTTGCTTACGGATTGTGTCTCCTCTGCCGCTTCGCTGGTCCTTTGGCATCCTCGGCGAGCACTCTCACAGACATGGGCTGTGGTGTGCCACGAGACTGCTCGACGCGTGTCAACGCGTCTACAGGCTTACCCGCAATGCGCGAGCTTCGCCTGCGACCCTCGGTTAAGCCCTCAGGCTGGGGCACCGCGTTCTCATCGTTTGCGACGCGTGCGGTCTTTACGCGGGGCTTCTCGTCCACATCCGAGTCAGAGTCAGAGTCAGTCTTTCTTTTGCGGCCAGCAGTAGCGTTGGACGTTTTGGGTATCTTTTGAACCCTACGGCGCGTCTCCTTGGGTTCGGTCGTGGGCTTTAATTTTTCCACATGCAGCGACGCGAGGATTTGCCTGTTGCGCGCAATGTTGGCCTCACGTTCTTGGGAGTAGCTGAGCATGATATTGGTATAATGGTGAAGGATGACTCAATGAGCGTCTGGTGTGGTTAGAAACTTAGAATTCGCCTTTGGTGCAGGTTGTAAGTGGTCAACTAGAAATGAAGGGTTTTCGGTACCTTGTCTGGACTCGGCTCGCCGCCCATTGCGGCGCACAAGCGGCAAAATGTTTTGAATGTATGTACATAGTCAAGTTCGATCAGCTTCGTGTGATGAAAATCATCGTAAATACTATCCAATACAACTGTATGTACAACGCAACGCTAATCCACTTTGCGATCCACAGGTTTGCTCGAACTTTTGACAGCGAGTTCAGCCTATCAAATGGCGAGCACAACTTGGGTATATGACAATCGCTACTCTGAAAAGAGTGCGGTGCCCGACCGTGATTCTGCTACGAGAGTAAGAAAGGATGAACGATTGGCGTCAGGGGTGGAGATGAGGAGTAAGTAGGATAGCATGCAGGATGCGAGATATCAAGACAGCAACGACGTAAATCGTGATGATCATGAGCAGGACAGAGAA
>JBBPJO010000211.1:0-19470 GCA_038088815.1 Boletus nobilissimus | reverse complement strand
ACATGACAATGCTCCACAGACATAGGATTCTAGCGAAACTGTGTGTGTACCATCCTCTGTCTACCATGGGTGAAGCTATCTGTCATGTTAGAAACCCGGAATTACAAACAATGAGCTTGTTCTAGAGCGAACAAGGTCCATTACAATGAAGATTGACCCCCATGAGCATGACATAAAATGAGTGTGGGAACTTCTCTCATTAAAATGGCTTAGCATGTCTTGTTATGGGTGCAAAAAAGTTCGGACATGCACGCCATGCCAGCAATGCGACAACCGGCCAGCATGCCACTCGGAAAGCCCATGTCTGTGGTGTTATAACCAGTACCGCCATAGTGAAGTAGAGAAGCAGAGGAGGTAAGACGTATGATACGAACGTCGTCACGCTGACAGGTACTTTGGTCGTCGGGACACCGATACCACTGGCAGCGTCCCACATAGTGCTGCGGCAAAAGACGTAGTTGAACCACCGCTGAGTGGATTTGGTTGGCGGGCATGACTCAGTGGCTCACTTATGGGGTTATCGGTTCCATCTCAGAGCCAACTGCGCGCGTTTGATGCGACACTGGATTGGTACGATTAAGGAGACTCATAGCAGTAAGAGATGTGACGCATCACGCAAAATGTCACATGTCACGAACTGCTATTCTATACAAAGTGATCAAGTGGACGAATTAACCTACAAATACTAGGACAGTATACTAATAACAGGGAAAAAAAGACACGCTGAAGACCAAGTACCCCGTCAACCGCCCTGATAGCGTCAATGGCCAAAGCGACCTCCACGGCCCCACCTTGCCCGACTTTTTTTTTTGCTACAAATTCAACAGACGGTGGGTATCCGTTCGAAATCGCTGCGCAATCCGGTATCTAGTGGGCCTATATGCCTTTATTGCTTGTGCTTGCTCTTGTTGCCTGTTGTCGACGTTGTCGTAGAGGTCGCCATCGCCATCAGTGTCGCGCCTTGTGGCGCGTGTGGCGCGTCGTCTAGAATTACATCCGACTTGCGCTTCCGTCTGCGCGTCCCTAAGCCAGCGCCGATACCCCCGCCTATACCAGCGACAGCCCCTGGCCCTCCAGAGAGGACCTTGAACGCCTGCGACCTATGTAACTAAGGTACACCCACACCCATGCCGCCACCTTCACTCCCATCTTGCGACGCTACTTCGTCCAAGAAGGCATGTAATTGTTCCGAAGATGCCTTGGACGGATCCGGAACCTTGGGTCCAACAACCGTCAATGGGTCCAGCTTCTCCGCCAACTTGTCAAGGTCACCATCCTCTTCGTTCGCGCGGGGCATGTCCCTCAAGAACGAGTCAAAGTCGAACATGACCATGTCACCAGCGGGTAGAGGCGCAGGTGTAGCTCCCCCACCGCCGATACCTGTCGTAGTCTCTGCTGGATGTATAACCGAATCCAGCGTTGTGAGATCGATACCCAGGCTCTGGATGAGCGATTAAATATTGGTTTGCAATTCGTCCACGTCGTTGTTGATCTCCGCTGTAGTCTTGTAGGTCCTTTGAAATCGATTGTCTTGCTGTTGGAGCACGAACGGATCAGGTTCGGAAGGACCCTCAAGAAGCGGAAGCGTTAAAGGTGACAACGCGTTATTTTCCGTAAATGTCGAGGTTGATCGTGCTGACGTGCTGACATTTCCGGGACCTGGACTTGTGCTGGGAGCGTACTGCTGAGAGTTACTATTATATGGGGATGGAGCGATGAGATGTTGCAGGGGATGTGGTTGAGCTGGTGAAGGAAATACGTCAGGGGATATAGACTGAGCCGCAAGTGCCGCGAGTAGTTTCTGCATTTGAGTCGGTGAGTTAAGGACGGAGGTCAACACTGACTGTACAATGCTGTCGTTGTTCGCTTGTGAGGGTGAGGGAGTGGTAGTCGCAGGGGCCCTGAGCGATGTTGTATTCGTCGCATTACTCGGTAGGGTGACTGGCGGAAATTGAGTCTCTTGAGGGACGGGATGCGGCTCCGTAGCAACCGGTGTAGGCGCATCCGTGATGCTCGGTTCAACAGAAGCAAATCTGGGGGAAGTAGATGGCTCCGAAGGCTGCGCGGAAGGCGTATCTAATGACCCAAAGAGATCTAGAGATGGGGGTCAACGCGACGAACAGTGAGATCATCTGAGACCCACCCGTTGAGCTCGTCGACCGTGCACTTTCCATGCTTGACTTAGATCCTTCCTCCGCGGCCTCACTGGTGTCCGCCTACTGCCCACACTGTCCGTCCGCGATCATCAGCCTTTGAGGTTGTCTCGTCACCACAGCGTGCGGCGTATCCTCGTCCTTTCTCATTTGGTTATCACCATGCCCAAACACCCCTGCTAAGAATTTCAGAATCCGGTTGATGGTATCCCATGCCTCTCCCTAGCTATCATCGCCTCATGCCACAAATGTTGATTCGAGCTTTTCAGTTCGTTCAGGTCGGCCGAGATGGCTGCTTGATTTCGTTTGATCGCCTGTATTCCACTCACGATCGAATTGATGTCCAACAACTGGTTCGCAGACGGTCCCACCGCCACGTAACACGGCGCCTCCTTGTTTACAGGGGGGGTCGTATGCGCATCGTCGCCCGGCATTGCAGGCGGCTTTTTCCGCTGTATGAGGCAAAGCAAGTCCGGCTGACCACGCAGAAAGTGGGGGTGCTCAAAGTTCCAAAGTTCCGCGTCGGACTCGGCACGTAGAACGCCTTGTTGGAGACGGGGGATGTTGCGAAAACTGTACATCTTGAGTTGGCGGACAAAAGAACTAAATCGTTTGTACTTGAACCTGCACCCGAGGACTGGAATGGAGGTTAGATGCGACTCGCGTTGGGCGCGTAGCTGGCGAGGAGATACACACCAAAGAAGGTGTCACCTGTACCTGGTCGTTGACCATCCTGTGGAACGCCAGGCGAATGGGCAGATGAGCAAAACACGGGCTCCTGAGCAAAGATTAGATGACACTGCAGGAAAGCGGGGGCGAGCTGTCTGGCTGGTCTCCTCAGGTGAGAAGAGCTCCCTCTGGTCACTACGCTGAGCGATATTTGCTGGTCGGTTGTCGCTGCCATCGTCATGGTCGACGTGGATGAGAGAGCCAGCGTCGTTCACGTCTTTTACGTGGAAGCCAAAGCAAGTCCGTAAATAAAAATGATTCATCTTAAGTAACCCTAACCCTATTCATTGCGTCACTTGACAGTAAGACCCACCCGAAATCAAGCACATCTCAAAGCTGTCCCTCTGCATGGTCGAATCCAATACCCTCTGCCAAGCATGCAAGTCTCCTCGTCCAGGTTGTAGCCCGGGTGACCAGTTCAACTCGGTCTGATGAAAATGGCTGTCGTCATTAGAGAGAGACTGATGCCAACATACCCGGAGCATGTATCCTGCACTGCGGCAGGAACGACCTCCCAGTCGACAGCTCAGTCCTGCGTCGCCTCACCCAGATCGCTCACCCCACCTCTACAAAAGCCTAGTACGGCACTTTAAACCTGGAAACGAGAACTCGTACAATATGGCCTGCTGTGCGTCCTAGTTTTTCTTTCCTCATCATGGTTGGCCGTCCATTGTTCCAGTAGATGGTATACCAAATTCCACACAAGTGACACAGCTCCGGCTCCCACAAGGGTTGGTTCTGCCGTAATGGACCCCATCGTAATTAGTAATTACGTTCCATTATGTATTGAAGGTGAGTAGTCGCGCTCGAGATAATGTAGGCGACTCATATATGGCAAGGTGTCGCATGGTGGACGGTCAGGCTTATTCATGCAATGGCTCTGTGCTGGTTGCTTGATACCAATCTTCTTCCTATGGTGTCCTCTGCGCGATACTGTCAGCCCGTCGACGGACACCAGATCCACGATACATATTACATGAACAAACTAGAAACCGTCCAAGGGACGGAAACACCGATAGCGCTCACACAGAAACAGACCATGGATGAGTGTATATACTAGGTGAGAGACAGAAGACGGGAAAAAGCGAGATCAGCTACATGGATGTAAGTATCGTAGCGCTCTATATTCAGTGTATCCCAAAGTTTATTGACTCGGCAGTGAGGCAAAGGAATGTCGGATTGGGCGATATCGGGTGAGCTAGGCTTACACAAACACCACAATTACATGCCAGTCATGCACAAAATCTTTGGATTGTACCATATTGAAATGCACGATACAAGCTCGTCTGTTGCAACCAGTCAGCTCCCCAGAAAATTTAAACGACCCTCCTCCTAATCACAATCCGAGCGGTCGGGTTGGCCGTGATCGAAGTACCAATCTGCAGATTTTGTGGACGCTGAGTCGCGTTTTGCTCCAGTTTGACATCATACAATATGACGAAATGAGCTAACATGGTATTGAGCATGCTCGCGGCGAAAAACCGAGCGGGACTACGGAAAACAATTTGATACTTTGTGTTTGGGCAGCAAGGGAGGACTCCTCACCATGCATGTCTGCCGTGTCCGAATACCAAATAGTTAGGGTTCGTGACGGGAAACTGGTGCTTCATGTTGTCACTGTCTCCGGTACGCATGTTGGCAAAACGGAAAGGATCAAAAACCTCCGCGTTCTCGTAGACCTCATTGTCGACATGCGTATGGTGGGTGGCCATCGCAACGAAGGCTCCTTTCGGTATGATGGTGCCGTCTGGAAAGGTAAGGTCCTTCATGGCCATTCGTATCATGTTCACTGGTAGCGAAAACTAGTGAGTCGCACCGCAAAACGACAATGTGTGCCACACTAACCAAGACCAACCCCATGCATTCGTTGCATCTCTTTCATAAAGCTGTCGAGTTTGTACATCTTTCCCACTGAGATCTTCGACCACCCCTCCTCCTTGATGATCGGCTCCACTTCGTCACGAAGATCTCGGATGTACTGAGGATTAGCTGCCAGGTTGTAAAGCGCATGAGTAAAACTCTAAAGAAGATCACTGTTAGGCATTGTAACCTGACGCTCGCGTTCCAACATACGTTTGAAGACGTCGACACACACAGGCTGGGTAAGTATTGGAAGGCGAGAGCACATAGATACCTAGATACCTACGTGAATAGCAGCAAAGTTGACGGTCAAAACACGTGAAGCTATGTTGTTCACGTTGTGTTGAGGATCTTCTGATCCTTCCATTAACCATTGCAAAAGATCATTCTACCAAAATACGGAGGTGTGTCTGCACGTCCACAAGGAATTCTGCTCACGGGATGCTCACCCTGCGTCATACCATACCTATCAAGTTGTTGCCGTCGGAGTTCGACAATCGGAGCAAGGTGCTTTACAGCACGTCTGGTGCTTGCGGGAATATTGGTGATAAAACGTGCAACAAGCCTGATGAAGACTTAGGTGCTGGATCGAGACGGGCAGGTAAATATGACTTGCGGCGCTATGAACTTGGGGAAAAGGCTGATTATAGCCGCCCCTTTGACAACGTCCACGGTAAACTCTATATTGAGACTGTCCAATCAGGGCCACGACCTAAGGTACACACTATAACCAAGCTGAAAGCAGATGGAAATGGGTGACATACATAGAGGTAGACCAACGAATACCCTGTTCGTAGTTCTGCTAACAATCTTCTGAACAGTACCGAGCGCAGGGATACTTTTCCACTCTAGTCATATGGAATTTGCTAAGCAAAGTGCCGAAGTCAGCAACAGTTGCCATTAACTAACCATGATCTTTGAGGTCCAGAATCTCATCAGAAGCCATAACAATCTCGTCTTTGATGTCGGCACGCATGGCTGCAAGACTACGATTGATTCTCGCGCGAAGGATCCCGACATGGCATGGATTATAATGGGTATCACGTCCAAACGTGTACATTGCTTCCAAGATCTGCCATTTCCAGTTCGGTCAGGTTGATTCTCACTGGAGAGCGAAGGTATTTACACCGCCGGCTGCTTCCATGAAATTCAACTCGTCATCACGAGATTTGCGAAATTCTTCCACACACTGAGGCTCGCTTACGATGACCATCCAGCGGTAGAGCGTCGAAACCTTGAATGGGGCACCATTGTACTACGATCGTCAAGGACGTCAACGTTGCAGACGATGCCCAAGAGGGGGCGAGCAGCGAACTCACCTTCTCGTAACCTTCTTGAACAACATTGGTGGCATTGGTCAGGAACTTGATACCAGCTCACCAAGATGCCAGCCATGTGCTCCAACCGACTGTTTTAATTGATCCCGAACTGTGAGTCAAAAGATAAGGAGCGTCAAATACACCCACATATATTTGGAGATGTGGCCTGACGGCAGCCCTTGGATGTGCAATTGCATAGTCAAGCGGTACAAGGGGCTCGCTAGAGATGATATTAAGCAGCGGATGGGGGAAATGGAACGGTGGGTACTATACGAGGTCGCACCATCTTCTTGATTTATAACCCAAGAGTACATGACAGTGGGGTTATCGTTACAGCACGGTCTCCATGGTAGCTCCCAGAAGATGACTGAACGCCGTGTATGGCATTCTCCGTGTAGAACCACTGAGATTCTTGCTTCTGGATAAATCGGATGACCGCCGGAGCACTGTTGGTGAACTGTGTGTGCCTGACACAATTAGAGGTAAGTGCTGAAGCTAAGCCTCGGTACTCCATGTACTACATTGTACTACCGTGAGGTCGAATTTTCAACTTGCTTCGTGGGCCGCGTGTTGATTACGTAACTATCTCTGCTATGGCCAGGCTAATATACGTAGTCTGGTGACCAGCCCGCTATGAGGCTGCCACGTTGAGTGGCAGACCGTCGATAGACGGTCTGGTAAATTTGGTGAAATTTTTGGAGGCAGAGCGGATTCCCAGGGTCGCGTGACTGCAAACCCCATTCTTGGACTTGTCTGAGCGCACGTGGAAGGTAGATAACCCCAATGCAAATTGTTAAGTCTTATCTAAGTCTCGCTAAGTGCTACTCTGTCGCTCTCCTCGAACGGTCGCGTATCCTCGTTCGTCATACCTCTCATTCGCGATCGATTCACATCTACAGGCTCCCTCACCCACTCTGATGTTGATGGACACACTGCAAATGCGCTCCGAGTCGAATAACACCAATATTGTGCGCGAAAGTGTCGGGGATGCCTCATATAGCCAACCGGAACGTCTTTCATCATCGGAACGTATTCAGCGGGCTTTGGAGATCCTTCGGGCTGGCCGAATCTCACTACTTGACTTCCTGATCAAAATTTTCGATCCAAATGAACCCGAATATGCTTTATACCGAGACCGGATCTATACCCTTCCGAAAGGTGCGAACAGCGGAAAGCTGGCGAAATTCTTCGATGTCATATATGAAGATAAACGTGGCCGACAACAATTGTCTCATTGGATGGAACCCTACGCGATCAACTTGGTGACCAAGAAAGTCTACAGCGAGATGGATGCGGTGAAGACTGCCATGCGAAGGACTATCGATTCGATCACCCCAGTGTTTCTCCGGGACTGGAACTTCATCTCGTCAATGGACGACATTGCTAACCGGCTCTGTCCAACACTCTACCGTATCTTACAATCTGCTTCCCAAACGGAGTCTGCGAAGGAGAAAAACACAATCAAATCAGGACGTATAGTATGTAGTTAATTTAGTATGTTGTTTATAGATTAACATGCTTCTTTCAAGGTGTGCGCCGTTGTTATTGCCCAGCTCGTGAAGCAGCGTTCAAATCATAGCCTCCTTTTTGCAGCACCATTTACGCTCTTTGCATGGGTTAATGGTGCCTCTCGTCAGACGATTGAAGCTCTATATCAGTGTGGTCTAGCGATATCATTCACGTCGCTCCTCAAGTTGTTGAACAATCTTGCAACGCGCTGTATTGAAGATGCGACTCATGCCGCTCTCGACGCTCACATCTTTTGTTACGATAATATCAATATCAGCACCTCGATACACGTTGAACAGCATGCCTTGGCTCCTGCAAAAGTACAGTCCGGGACATTTCCGATATTGTATGCAACCCGTAATGGAAACCCCGAACATATGCGACTGTCACCAATGCTACACCGTGCCCAACGGGCTTCTGATCTCGATTTCGCAACTGACATTCGCTTGACTCTCAACCAAATACAAATGTTGCATCACCAATTTCGGGTCCATGTGGTGAAGATACTTTTCCGAAACTCGGTGTTCAAAGACTATCAACACAAGTCTGATCCTGTATTCCAACACAGGCCCCGTCGAAAACTCCCAAGTGGCTGGAAGACCAAACAATACCCTCTCCGCACATCAACAATTGACGAAAGCTCAGTGACGGGAAATATTGCCGTCATCAATGACGTGTATATGAATCAGCTCAAAATGACACATGAACAGCTTTCCGATCGAGCAATACCATGTATTAACGATCAGTCCACGAACGCTCGGATCCGTGGGGCAAAAGCACTTCGAACTCAAGATGGTAATCCCTTTACTCGACTGAGCTGCTTCCAACTCGCGCCTGGCCTCTTCCATCTTTCGATGAATCTCATTTGGGCACTTCTCCATGTTCATCGAGGTTCAATCCACCAGCTGGGTAGTCTCTCGTACTTCTTTGCTGTTCTAGATCGCACCCGACTCGGCGGCGAACACCCTGATTACCATGCCCTCCTCACAACACTTATGCATATTCTCGAGGGCATTGTTCTCAATGCTTGGAAAGCCGAATGCGAACACCCGACACTCCCTTTGTTCTTGTCAACCGGACCATGTCCTTTGCAGCTCATCGAAGTTGCTGATCGCATTCTTCAGAACCACACAACTCCACTCTTCGAGCCCGAAAAACCTGATACTGCCAATCAAAATCTCAGAATCCTGACTTGGGACCTTCTTTATGTCGTCGAACTTATTCATGCCATATCAGATGGGGACTTTGGGAGGGTAGAGGACATGCTGGGGCATTTGTGCATGATCTTTCGTGGCGCAGGGTCCAACAACTACTGCTCTGAAATTCTGCATCTGATATTTAACCTAAAACGAGTCTGGACAGAGGAATTTGCGTACGTATACATTTCTTTAAAGGTTCCTGAGTTGTTTTTGGTAACACTGATTGAAGGAACATTGTCCGGGATAATATGCTTGTTAATTTGACTGGACTTGAGGGCCATTTCATGGCAACTGACCTCAATATTGAACATCATATCAGGTTTCTCAAGGTAATAAAAATTTCTCATAGATGAGAATGCTAATACTGGGACTTTGTCAGCGATTTTTTGCTACAAAAGGTGTCTACGCTGGTTGGGACCGCCTTGGAGACATCTCTGCAGCTGTGGATCTTTTGCTGCAGGTTCGGAGAAAGGTTGGCGAGGATATTGCAATTGGCTATCATGGCATCACCCATATCACTCCCGACAATTTGACATCCATCAATAAGGTTGCTTACAAAGTCAAGGAGCTTGCACTTCATCAATATCAGCCAGATAGACTCAGAGATGAATACAATCTGATCCAGCCCACTGTTGATACACTCGCTGCTGGGGAGAAGAAGCTTCAGTCATCAACTCTGTCAACATTCCACAAGAAAGTACAGGGCATGTTAGTTGGGAAAGTTTTCGAAGCTGAAAAAGATGAGATACCAAAGGAGGGCTTTGCTTTTTTAGATAGTGAGGATGATTAACTGTATTGCATGGTATTACAACTACATCTTTGCCCTTTTCCTTCGCCATTCATTAAATGCTTTGTTTACCCGTGCCTTATCAAAGTTGGTAATGACAGCATAGACCTGTGAACCACATTCTCGCTGCCATTCCTCTGTCTCTCCAAGCAAGTGAACGATATCTTGGACCGACCGTACCTTGCTTGGATGAGTTTTGCTTAAGAGCTCGAGTCCGTCATCCTTGCAGAACCAGGTTATGCGTCGCACCATACGGTAAGGATCTCGCATATGTGCTTCTTTTCGCCATGTTTTCAGTTCTTGTAATAGCGCGGGTCTGTCATCGATCGAGTGATACACATTTCGTTTGCGTTTTGCTGAGGTAATCTCATGTTCTGACTCGTCTGCATGGATGTCCATCTGGCCAAGAAAAAAAGCTGAAAGCTGAAAGTCGGAGTGGAGGTGACGGTCACAGCACCAATGGTTGGTATAGACCATTGCTAGAGGGAGATCAGTAGATCAAAACACATATTGAGTAATCCAAACCTTCTGACGTCGCGTCATCAAGGTACTCAGAAAGGAAGGCATGTCGACATGTCTCGGATTGGGCAAATTGTATGGCAGTAGATCCTGTTCAATCTTGCTTCGATGAGTTTTTTGTCACTGTGCCAGCAAATGGTCGATCCGGATCGTCGTCATTGGAGCTGGCACCATCAACAGCAAGTTGGAGAACCCATGGCTCAACGAGCTCCAGGAAAAGTCCTTGTGTGTCAGGATCGCGGGCAGCTCGTCCGGCACGTTGTATCATCTCCGACATGTTCCTGCATACACCATACTGAATGACTATTTGGACACCTCGAATATCGAGTCCCTACGCAAAATAAGCACCACTAGTTTCTGATAAATTTTGACTTGCCGTTGAGGCACCCGCCGTCGCATGAAGGATGCAGCACTTTCCTTCAGGGGATGCGAAGTCATCAAATATTTGCTGGAGATATTCGACAGACATATCACTGTGATAATGCCTGACAATGTTGAAAGGACACGTACTTACAGTCACGTGACCTACATTAAGTAATCATTACAAAGCGTATATAAGACTCTGCTGAGTCTGAATATAAATAATACTCTCTTGATCCACTACCACTATCATCTCTGAGTAACTCTCTCCAGTCCACAGGTAAGTACCCTACAGTAGATCCTCGGGATCCTGGCGTGAACGCCGGATCCCCGCTATTGCAACAGGTTATGAGCCCCGAGCTCTGACTGTGCGGAAACGCCGTCACTGCTCTAGGTGAACACCTTGGACATTGGCTGTCCCGTGCGGCAACGCCGGACACGCCTTGACGCGGCAACGCTCAAGGTGTAAACGCCACCAGACTCTAGAAGTAGGGGGTCACTATGACCCTATATTCTATGAGCTCTGATGTTCAGTGATGCGAATGTTTTTTCTCGCTCCCTTCATTGGTAACCATACTGACACGTCATCTCTACAGAACCTACTATCGAAATGTCCCAAGCCATTTTCAGCCAGATCACCAAACTCAACGGGACCAACTACCAGCGTTGGGCCCAGGAGATGGAGGCTGCCCTCCGTGCCATGGGGTACTGGCAAAAGATGTACCACAAGTCTCGCCCCGCCGACACTGACCCTGACGCTCAGGAGAAGTGGGACCACAACGATGACCAGGCCCTCGGTTCCATCCGTCTCCGCCTCGAGCCGTCCATCCTCTCCCACGTACTCTCCATGGGCACCGCCAAGTCCCTTTGGGACTCCCTCAAAGCCCAATACAATACAGCGTCCCTCGCCTCCGCCTATACCGAGTGGAAGGTGATGTTGGGGATTACCTTCCCCGACAACAACCATCCCGGTCCCGCCTTTTCGAAGCTCAACGCTTCATTTGCGCAGCTGGAGCTGCTTCAACACAAGGTCCCTGACAATCTCAAGGCCCTCATCACCATCGCAAAACTCCCGAAGTACGCGGAGACGCTGCATCAGCAACTCAATGCCGAAATCGACGCGGACCCAACGAAAAACAAGGTCCTCTCCATGACGGAGCTCGAGACCGTCCTCACTGCTGCCTGGCAGCATTATCTCACCCGCCGTCCTCCGCCGCGCCCCCAGGCGAACAAGCTCTCCAACATCCGTCGCCAACAAGGCGACCCCTCCTTCAACAACCAACAGAAGAAGAAGGAGGAGACCTCCACCGAGAAGAAGGATGAGGAGAAGGGGAAGGGTAAGAAGCGTCGACAGGGCAAACACTCAGAAGAAGGGGAGAAGAAGCGGAAGGATCGTGCGGCTGCCACCGCCGAAGCCTCCTCCGCATCGTTCGCTTTTGCGAACTTCCTCCACGAGCCCGCGGTCTTCGACCCGGCTCGCCCCGACTTCACCGAGCCCATCTCCGACCCCCGTGCTCTAGCACACACCGTCGGCGCCGCCCACTACGGGCCCCCCGCCTTCCCTCAGGCCCAAAAGGCCATCTCCCTCGCCCGCTGCATTGGGGAAACCCCCACTCCTCAGGTGGTTCGTATCCTCGAACCTGTTGCCTCCCGCCGCCATGTTCGCCAGCATTCGGCGTTCAATGAAGACGGCCCCTTTGGTGCTCGCACCCTTCCTCGCCACCATGCCAGCCCCTCTGCGCCCTCTCTCATAGAGCGCCTGGAGACCCCCCGAATCGTCGAGATTCTCTCCGATTCGGATGATGAGGACGTCGTGAGTCTTGGGGATGAAATGGAGGTCGATGATTATGTGGAGCGATTCTTCGATGACGCCCTCGACTGGTTAGTCCCTGACTTCCTTTGTCCGTCTCTCGCAGGTACTGACGCGCAGATATCTTCGCCTCAGAAAATATGTAGTTATATGACTCGTATACCTGTAGTAGATAGCATGGACAAATCTACTACTGCCGTGTTCCCTCTCGCAATGTGTGATAACTGTGAGAACCAGACCAGCAAAAGTAAAGGAAAACAAAGGGCAACTGATGATGACATCCTACCGCCTGACATGTGGCTTCTCGATTCTGGTGCTTCAGCACATTACACAAACGACCTAAATGATCTGGTTGAATACCAGGAGTTTAAAACACCTAGGTACTCCCAGACGGCAAACGGACGTGCCAACATCATTGGTCAAGGAACCGCTATTATACGCTTCCAAGACAGACTCGTGCGGTTATCGCCAGTCATTTACATGCCTACATGCAATGTAAAGCTCATTTCTATGGGCACCCTCCTAACTGACAGGTGTATCACCGTCAAAACTCGCGACAACTACATCGATATATTCGACAAGTGTCTGCGGAAGACCATTCTAAGTTTCCACTCGCATGGAGACACCCTTTATTGGCTACGAGCCCCTATAGCTCGACCACATTCAGATCTAGCGTCGCTCACCGCGGTCGACTATGATCTCTTACATCGCCGATTAGGCCACCCCTCGCGCAAAGTGCTCCGCGCAGCCAAGAAGCACATAAAAGACTTTCCGGACGTAGACATACCATCTAACGCTCCCATCTGTCCCGGTTGTGAATTGGGCAAACAGCCCAACCGTACTTTCCCTCATAGCGAGAAGCGCGCAAGCGCTCCCTTTGAGTTAGTTCATTCTGACTTAAAATCATTTGAAATCGAATCGTACCATAAGTACAAGTACGCCGTCGTCTTCTATGATGACTTCACATCCATGGCCTGGGTGATCCTCATAAAAACAAAGGATCAGACACTCCGTGCCACCAAACAGTTCCACGCCTATGTGCATACTCAGTTCAATGCCACCATAAAACACTGGCGCTCTGATGCAGGGGGAGAATACACCTCCAAAGCCTTCACTGAGTACATGCGCGACAATGGCATCAATGTTCAACAGTCCGCCCCCTATGCTCACCAGCAGAACGGACGTGCGGAATGCCTCATCCGTACCATCATGGACAAGGCACAACCCATGCGACTGCAGGCTTGCCTGCCTGATTCCTATTGGGAGTTCGCGGTAATGCACGCCTTACACGTGTATAACCGCACCCCATCCGCCCGCTTACAATGGAAAACGCCGGCCAAAATGCTTACGGGCCAAAAGCCCACTTTCTCGCATCTTCGAGTCTTTGGCTGTGGCGCCTATGTCCACATTCCTGACGAAACGTGCGGCGGAAAGTTACAACCGAAGTCGCAATTGATGATCTACCTAGGCATATCCGCCGGTAGTGATTCAAACTACTTATTCATGCACCCTAATAACACGCTACACACATCGGCACACGCCATCTTCGATGAGAATCTCTTTCCGAGATGCTCCAAGGCGCAGCCACATCGGCCGATTAACCACCGGCCCAAACCCCACACACACGATGACAAGTCCTCTGGCTCCGAATCTGATTACCCTGACAATGGGGATGACGCGGTTCCCGCTCCCCCTGAGTCACCCCCTCGTCGACCTGTCGCTCCGCCCTCCCCAAGGGCACCCACTCCACCTCCTGCGCGAGTACCTACTCCACCGCCGGCACCACCCATTACCCCTCCTCGCTGACAGCCACCTGCCCCTCCTGCTCGTCCTCAACAACCACAACGTGACCGTCGTGCCCCTCTTCAGCCCGGTAACATGTATGGTGAACGCCGTGACCCTGTCCGGCAGATTCAGGATATTGAGCGCTGTTGAAAGGACACGTACCAAACAGTCACGTGACCTATATTAAGTAATCAATTACAAAGCGTATATAAGACTCTGCTGAGTCTGAATAATAACAATACTCTCTTGATCTGCTACCGCTATCATCTCTGAGTAACTCTCTCCAGTCCACAGGTAAGTACCCTACAGTAGATCCTCGGGATCCCGGCTTGTACGCCGGATCCCCGCTATTGCAACAGGTTATGAGCCCCGAGCTCTGACTGTGCGGAAACGCTGTCACTGCTCTAGGTGAACACCTTGGACATTGGCTGTCCCGTGCGGCAACGCCGGACACGCCTTGACGCGGCAACGCTCAAGGTGTAAACGCCACCAGACTCTAGAAGTAGGGGGTCGCTATGACCCTATATTCTACGAGCTCTGATGTTCAGCGATGCGAACGCTTTTACTCGCTCCCTTCACTGGTAACCATGCTGACACGTCATCTCCACAGAACCTACTACCGCAATGTCTCAAGCCGTTTTCACTAGCATTACCAAGCTCAACGGGACCAACTATCAACGCTGGGCCCAGGAGATGGAAGCCGCCTTGCGCGCCATGGGGTACTGGCAGAGGATGTACCATAAGACTCGCCCCGCTGACACTGACCCCGACGGCCAGGACAAGTGGGACCACAATGATGACCAGGCCCTCGGCTCCATCCGCCTCCGCCTTGAACCCTCCATCCTCTCTCGCATCCTCACCATGGGCACCGCCAAGTCCCTTTGGGACTCCCTCAAGGCCCAGTACGACAAGGCGTCCCTCGCCTCCGCTTATACCGAGTGGAAGGTCATGTTGGGGATTACCTTCCCTGACAACAACCATCCCGGTCCCGCCTTCTCGAAGCCTAACGCTTCATTCGCGCAGCTGGAGCTGCTTCAACACAAGGTCCCTGATAATCTCAAGGCCCTCATCACCGTCGCAAAGCTCCCCAAGTATGCGGAGACGCTGCACCAGCAGCTCAACGCTGAGATCGACGCGGACCCCACCAAAAACAAGGTCCTCTCCATGTCAGAACTAGAGACCGTCCTCACCGCTGCCTGGCAGCACTATCTCACCCGCCGTCCTCCACCTCGCCCTCAGGCGAACAAGCTCTCCAACGTCCGTCGCCAACAAGGCGACCCCTCCTTCAACAACCAACAGAAGAAGAAGGAGGAAACCACGACCGAGAAGAAGGATGAGGAGAAGGGGAAGGGGAAGAAGCGTCGCCAGGGCAAACGCTCTGAAGAAGGGGAGAAGAAGCGGAAGGATTGTGCGGCCGCTGCCGCCGAGGCCTCCTCCGCATCGTTCGCTTTTGCGAACTTCCTCCATGAGCCCGCGGTCTTCGACCCGGCTTGCCCCGACTTCACCGAGCCCGTCTCCGACCCCCGTGCACTTGCACACACCATCAGCGCTGCCCACTACGGGCCCCCCGCCTTCCCTCAGGCCCAACAGGCCATCTCCCTCGCTCGCCGCATTGGGGCAACCCCCACTCCTCAGGTGGTTCGCACCCTCGAACCTGTCGCCTCCCGCCGCCACGTACGCCAACATTCGGTGTTCAACGAAGATGGCCCCTTCGGTGCTCGCACCCTCCCTCGCCACCACGCTGGTCCCTCCATGCCCTCTCTCATAGAGCGCATGGAGACCCCCCGAATCGTCGAGATCCTCTCCGATTCGGATGACGAGGATGTCGTGAGTCTCGGGGAGGAAATGGAGGTCGATGAGTATGTGGAAAGATTCTTCGACGAGGCCCTCGATTGGTCAGTCCCTGATTTCCTCTGTCCATCTCTTGCAGGTACTGACGCGCGGATATTTTCGCCTCAGATAATTCGTAGTTATACTGTCCGAATACCTGTAGTAGATAGCATGGACATTAAATCTACTGCTGCGTTCCCCCTCGCGATGTGTGACAACTGTGAGAATCAGACCAGCAAAAGTAAAGGAAAACAAAGGGCAACCGATGACGACATCTTACCGCCTGATATGTGGCTTCTCGATTCCGGTGCTTCGGCACATTACACTAACGACCTGAGTGATCTGGTCGAATACCAGGAGTTCAAAACACCTAGGTACTCCCAGACGGCAAATGGACGTGCCAACATCATTGGTCAAGGAACCGCCATCATGCGCTTCCAAGACAGACTCGTGCGGTTATCGCCAGTCATTTACATGCCTACATGCAATGTAAAGCTCATTTCTATGGGCACTCTCCTCACTGACAGGTGTATCACCGTCAAAACCCGCGACAATCACATCGACATATTCGACAGATGTCTGCGGAAGACAATTCTAAGTTTCCACTCGCATGGAGACACCCTCTATTGGCTCCGAGCCCCTATAGCTCGACCACACTCAGATCTAGCGTCGCCCACCGCGGTCGACTATGATCTTTTACATCGCCATTTAGGCCACCCCTCGCGCAAAGTGCTCCGCGCAGCCAAGAAGCACATAAAAGACTTTCCGGACGTAGACATACCATCTAACGCTCCCATCTGTCCCGGTTGTGAATTGGGCAAACAGCCCAACCATACTTTCCCTCATAGCGAGAAGCGCACAAGCGCTCCCTTTGAGTTAGTTCATTCTGACTTAAAATCATTTGAAATCGAATCGTACCATAAGTACAAGTACGCCGTCGTCTTCTATGATGACTTCACATCCATGGCATGGGTGATCCTAATAAAAACAAAGGATCAGACACTCCGTGCCACCAAACAGTTCCACGCCTATGTGCGTACTCAGTTCAACGCCTCTATAAAACACTGGCGCTCTGATGCAGGGGGAGAATACACCTCCAAAGCCTTCACTGAGTACATGCGCGACAATGGCATCAATATTCAACAATCTGCCCCCTATGCTCATCAGCAGAACGGACGTGCGGAACGCCTCATCCGTACCATAATGGACAAGGCACAACCCATGCGACTGCAGGCTTGCCTGCCTGATTCTTATTGGGAGTTCGCAGTAATGCACGCTTTACACGTGTACAATCGCACCCCATCCGCTCGATTACAATGGAAAACGCCAGCCGCAATGCTTACGGGCCAAAAGCCCACTTTCTCGCATCTTCGAGTCTTTGGCTGTGGAGCCTATGTCCACATTCCTGTCGAGAAACGCGGCGGAAAATTACAACCAAAGTCGCAACTGATGATCTACCTAGGCGTATCCGCCGGTAGTGATTCAAACTACTTATTCATGCGCCCTAACAACGCGCTACATACATTGGCACACGCCATCATTGACGAGAATCTCTTTCCGAGATGCTCCAAGGCGCAGCCACATCGGCCAATTAACCACCGGCCCAAACCCCATACACACGATGATGGGTCCTCTGACCCTGAATCTGACTACCCCGACAATGGGGATGAGGCGGTTCCCGCTCCCCCTGAGTCACCCCCTCGTCGACCTGTCGCTCTGCCCCCTCCAAGGGCACCCACTCCACCTCCCGCGCGAGTACCTACTCCACTGCCGGCACCACCCGTAACCCCTCCTCGCCGTCAGCCTCCACCTCCTCCTGCTCGTCCTCAACGACCACAGCGTGACCGTCGTGCCCCTCTTCGGCCCGGTAACGTGTATGGTGAACGCCGTGACCCTGTCCGGCAGATTCAGGATATTAAGCGCGCCTCTGATTGGCGCAAGCTTGTGGGAGAAGCACCGGCTGGACCTTCGGATTCACCCGTTGTCCCTGGAGGACTGCCTCCGTCCCCGACTCCGTCGGAAGATGACGTTGAGCGCATCACCAGGGAAGGGGGAGACGCTTTGGTTTCATACCTATGCAGCTGTGCCTTTCCGTTGGAAATAGAACATTCAAATGTTAACTACCGCGAATGGACATACCGCGACATACTTAAACTACCAACCGACGAACAAACCCTTTGGCATAAAGCCTGCCACGATGAGTTACAGATACTCAAAGACCGCAAAGTCTATGAGATCGTGGATCGACCCGCAAATAGGAAGATTATAAAAAATCGATGGGTTTTTGATGTGAAAACCGACGGTAGAAAGAAAGCCCGCCTTGTGGCAAAGGGCTTCTCCCAAGTAGAAGGGATTGATTTCGATCAAATATTCTCCCCCGTCATACGCTTTGAGACAGTGCGGTGCATGCTCGCCCTCTCAGCAATTGAAAACTGGTACATTACTGGTCTCGACGTCCGATCCACCTATCTCTATGGCAAACTGGACGAAGAGTTATACATGGAATTCCCTGAAGGCTTCATGCCCGCTCATCTAAAGGGAAAAGTCTTGAGACTACTACGCGCCTTATATGGCCTAAAACAAGCAGGATTAGCTTGGTGGCGCGAACTCGACAAATCCATGAAAGAACTTGGCTTCACGCGTCTTAAAACAGATGCTGGCCTGTTCATCTATCGCAAGGGCAAAGAGTTCGTCCCAGCGATTATCTACGTAGACGACGCCATCTTCTGCGGCCCCAACAAAGCCTTTGTAGATAAGGTTAAAGCCGCATTCATGAAGAAATGGGACTGTCGCGACTTAGGAGAAACACATGAATTCCTAAGAATGAACATACGTCGAGATGCTCAAACTATTAAGATAGACCAGCGAGCATACCTCGACAAAGTCATAGAGCGATGCGGAATGACTAACGCAAAAATCACCAACACCCCTCTCCCTCAGGGTTACTACCCAGAGAAGAATGACCTCCCTGTCCAACCAGAACTTCGGACGCGATTCCAACAGGTGATCGGATCATTGCTGTATCTTATGATCGGCACAAGACCTGACATCTCATATGCGGTTACCCAACTCGCCCGCATGTCAGCAAACCCATCAGAAGAGCACCTGAATAAAGCTCTATATATTTGCCGGTATCTACTCAGTACCCGAGACTACTCTCTCGTATATCATGGCAAAACCGGGAAAGGCATCATCGCCTGTACTGACTCTGATTGGGGACAAGACAGAGTCATGTCTCACTCACAAACAGGTTTTTACCTGAAATTCGCGGATGGTGTGTTCTTGTGGAACTCACACTTACAAAAGACCACCGCTCTGTCTTCTACAGAAGCTGAGTACATGGCCTTGAGCGACTGTACGCGCCAGGCTATTTGGATTCATCAGATGATGGAAGAACTCGGCTATCGCCTCGGTCCCATCCCCGTTTGTGGTGACAATCAAGGATCGCTCTTTATTGCACAAAATCCTGTCACCGAAAAACGATCCAAACACATCCACATCTGCTACCACTTTGTACGCGATGCTGTGATGCTCTGGAAGCAAGTAGAGCTACTCTACATCCCAGGGACTGACAACCCTGCGGATATGTTCACAAAGAACCTTGGACATG
>JBBPJO010000210.1:0-19511 GCA_038088815.1 Boletus nobilissimus | reverse complement strand
AGAAAGTGATGGGACTGCTCACCAATGCAAGTCTTCTTGGATCTGCCCTCACACTATCCGGGACACTTTCGATGGAGGCTGTATGTTTGTCAGTTTGCAAGAGGAGCGGTTTCCATGGGATGTGGAGAGTGCAAACATTTTCCGATGCTTCGAGGACAGGAGGGCAATGGTTTGGCACTTGGGAGGTCATCCTTGCCGAAACACGTATGAGCCTTTGCGGCCATTCAGTACAATGGTTGGTGCACATTCCAAATTTTGATTTCTGGGTGGGGGGGGGGAGATCTCTTGATGGATGGCTTGATGTGTAATGATGTGCATTCTTGATTTGTTGACCACCAAAAGTATTTATGTTTTCGGTCGGTTCATCTTCAGTTAGTATTCTAGATTTCAACTTGTTTGCAATCTGACAACTCATTGCGTGTCACAATGACGTGACAGGTTGTTATGACTGCATTTGAATCCCTCTTACAGTCAACATACAGAGTAATCAAACTTGAAGTACGACACAAAAGTTAAATTAAAATACTTTCTTCTGTCTCTGGTGCACTACCTCGTTCTGTCCCAGCACGTTCACTCTTCTGAACGAGCGTTATTGTGACGAGTTCAAACTTGACACGCCACGCATTCCATGAGTTGGTAGCCAACTCGGTATTGCTAGGCACATATCTGCGGATGTGAACCTCTAGCAGCACAATGTCTTCCTGTTACGGTTTACGAGGGGGTACGCTTTTTCTTCTACACTTTTCCGTTCACTCAACTATTAGTCTTGTTCTCTTCACCGTACGCGGTTGTATTCGTAATGGAGTCGTCCTCCATTATACCAGATACGTCTCCTGATCCCTTTTCCTTTCTGTCTCACACGGCGCCCCGCCTATACCCTATTTAGCTTTCCCTTCTGTTCCGCCACAGTCACCTTATTCAGACTTCATCGCCTGCGGCATAGCTTTTCCATTTATATCTTGTCATGACTCTTCATGACTCATTATGACTCGTACTGACTCTCTTGCTGCGCATCAAGTCATATCTTAGTTACTGCAGATGCTGCACATCCCTTCCTTATTTAGAAGGGGCCTACCATATATAAGGGCGCTCTCTCGCCCTCCTGTAATTTCCCTAAGCTAGTTCTACGCAATATCAGTGTAGTTTCTAGTGACCACCGAGTCTAGCGAGATTCCTAGATAGGTGAGACCCGCTTAGGCTTCGTGTCGTCTTGAAGCTCGGCATCGCTCCTCAAAGATCCTCTTGCTCGTCACTTGCTCTCACTTCTTTACGCACGAACTCTTCGTTGTATCGCAGCACACTACGTCACTACTACGCTGTGTGTTACACTTCCTGGCTTAAACTGCGTGCAGGATATGCATGCATTTTACTTTTGTCAGAATGAAATTCCTCTGTGCCATCAAATACAGCAGTGAAAGGACGAGGCTAGACAACGAATATAAACAAGCAACCACAAACAAGGGAAATACACACACAATGGATCTGCCATGTTCTCTGTACAACAGAGCGAAGCACATAGCTTTGATTGAAGTCTATCTTTCTGCATACACTGTAACAGTGGATAAGATGTTAGAGCGCAAAGAGCCAGGAATCTCAGCAACTTACGAATAACAGGATAGCTAAAGCTTCCAATGATTGCTTTCGCGTCTGCACCACCAGAGCTAGTTAGTGGTTCGACTTGCATCCCTACCATCTTCACAGGCTCTCCATTATCTTTGAAAGCAGTATCAACCACTTTTCCAATAATCCACACAGTTACGGGATGACGACCATCAGATGAACACCAAAACGAGGAACGATCTGAAAGTGCTCGATGTTCTCCCCAATGCAAATCGTCGGGCAGTAGACCAAGACTGAAAGAGTTGTTGATGACACTCGAGTGGTTTGCAAATGCATGTAGCCTACTGGACGAAAATCAGTTTGTTATTTAATGTTACAGAAGTTCCACACTTCATTAACTTTGAAGGCAAACCTTGCAACATGTGTTGTCTCAACTCCATAATGCGTGTTGAAGTAGAAGCAGTAGAGGTTTGCGCTACACTCAATCAGTTTACGGTCTTGTACGACATGAATTTTGATCTGTACCGTCTAAAGAATGTTCTCCTTCTTGCGTACCGCTTTTCAAACTGTTGATCATTCTGACCGTAGTGAAAGAGAAGCAGTTACGTGCAAAAGCCAAAATATGCTTCAAGTGACAAACCAACCTTTCAGACACATTGTCAAACTCTCCCTGGGTAGTGGTGCTGCTCTCGGTTATCAGTTACAATGAATGCGAAGGTAGGGAACAGCCAACTGACGTACCTACTCTGTGACTGCTCCACAAGTTTGTGATCTCTGTTGTCACTTAAAAAATCATTTCTTTGAAAAATGCATGAGCATCATGTACTGTACAATGAAGGCAAAGATGAAACCCACCTGCACAATTTCTCTCTTCAACAGCATAATCCATTGAGTAACAGTAACGGAGGGTCAAGCAAACTAAACTTACTTCCGTCCCCCATCCTCTTCAGGATCTTCTGTCGTGTCAAGCCGGTCAGCCTTTTGTTTGCCAGCATGGACCATTGTTGAGGAGAGAAAGGAGGATTGGACGAAGATGAAAAATCAGCAGAACACCAATAAATATTTGTCTCTCTGAGACATGCAATGACATGCGCAGTTACTCGGGAATCCCAATTGACAATTGCACAACCAACTTTTAAAATCATTCGAAATAACCCATGAACCTGGCGCAGCGAGTAAAGGAATCTGACACTCAATATTTTCACATGACTGAGAGTGACACTGCCCAATGATTTGCAACAGAGGGTAGAAGAACGTGCCCCAACCAACAGTAACCATTCGCGCACGCACAAAATTAGTTACATAAGTGGACATCAAACTGTTGATTTGCTGGAACATTAAGATAGATCTGGTGCAACTAAATGTTGGTACTTACGTTCAGTCTCCTCTGCTAGTGACCGTAGTTGATCCAATTCATTTCGAAATTCTGCCGACAAACACTGATGGATCTTATGTGAAGGGAACCATCACAAGATAGCTAAAGCAGACAAACATTTCGCACGAGACAGCATGACATACACGCTTTGTAAGCTGTGTGAACTACAGAGGTCCACGATGACAGAGGCCATTGAATGTCCTTGCACTTTATAGTCTGTAAATGCAAATGCAGGCTGTAATGGAAGTTGTCATCTTTGGATGTTGTAAGCACTGCTGTTTTCATCAACGAATCAGAACGACGTTTTCGTAGGTACAACGGGTACAACATCAGGATCATTTACATCCGCAGCGACACCAGAATGAGCAATACGAACATAAGCACATTCTGCTACTCTATGACCAGAAGGCAGTAGACTATATTTGATCCGTTCAACTGTTCCTTCAGCTCCGTTCACGACATTGTGCTTTAACGCCAAATTTTCTGTAATCATTACAGGTAAACCAGGGCAAAGGGGCAATAAACCCAAGGAGTCGTTTGACTGACTAGATGACAGGTTCCATAATCCTTGCTGGACTCTCTTTGGCAAAGGAGTACTTTGAAAGGTATCTATTGCATGATAGTAATGTACATCTTGTTTCAAAGCTGCTCCATAACTCCATGCTTTTCATTTGTTTATTGCGTCCTGCACAGTCTTCTCAGCAACAATAATAGGAGCATCGACAAAACATGCACATGCTGCAGGTTCGTGAGACGATAAATATTGAAGTTGCTGTTTGCTCAACACTTCATAGTCAGATTTGTCGTAATTTGTACCATTACCGACCTGGGCTGCTGTGTGTGGAGCAAGTCCATCCCATGCAATACCAAGCCGCAAACGATGTAGCAGGTTTACGAACACCGGGTCACTCTTTGCTCTCCAATTTTCTTTCAGCTCTACCACATCCATGACCGTTCACCAAAGATATGCTCCATGCAACCCAGCCTGACCGATTTCGGTCTCACAAATGTTAGGAGTTAATTTCTCGATGAGTTGATGACTGAACAAAGCATGTTCTCACACAGGTTTCAATTGTCCGAAATCACCTGTAAAGATAATGTTTATACCTCCAAAAGGCTTTGAGGATGCCATGGGATCAGCAGATTTTGCCATGCACAAACGACGGGAGATATCACATAAAAGTTGCGCAGACACAAGTGAGATTTCATCTAATATTAGATACTCAACATCTTTCCAAATAATCTCTAGTTCGGATTGGTTCACGGTACGCCGCCCCTTTGGCAACAATGTGAGTGCATGAATAGTTTGCCCTTTAATTAACACAGCCGCACAACCAGTAGGAGCTGCAATCTGGAGTTTTTGACGTGCATCTAATCGTATACACAAGGTTTCCAATGCGTTTATTACATGTGATTTCCCAGAGCCACCAATGCCACCTATATACAGTCGTAACTGTTCTTGATTCTCGGTGAGGAAATGGTCGGCTACAATTTGGAAAGCCCTCAACTGATCTTTGTTGTTAGCAATTCCAGTCTCAAAGACGACATGGCGTAATGTAAACTCTTCATCACTCGTCGATTGGGTTTCAAGCTGAGAGATAGATGCAGATTCATCAGATATACTGGCAATGCAAACTCTAGGTTGCACACATCGTCGCCGTTTAGCAGGAATGCTCACATCATCCAAAACGTCGTGTGAGTCTGACCGAGATCTTTTCTTCAAGCTTTGCATCAGTTTAGTGTTGCGCTTAATTGACGCATTATCTTCCTCTGTGACAACAGAACATCGATTGCAATCAGAATACAACCCCCCCTGTTCTGTAGGTGAGTATTCAAAAAGCTTTGCTCGCTCTAATGCTGACAAAACCTCAGTGACCCTCAATGGTCCAGCATGATTTGTGGATGATTCTGGTTCACTTTCAACTCCCACATCGCATAATCCAGAATTCAACACAGAAACCTGCAAACTGTCCACATCAGCGCCACCAAGCCCATCAGCAATCACAGAATCGTGAACGACACCCAACAAAGGCGATACTTTGTCATTTGAATCCATATGTTGGTCTCTTGTGTTCTCACATTCAGTCTCGACTTGTAAATTATATAGTATTTGTTGTTCGAATGCACCCAATGTCGTACTTTCATATGCCTCAGACCAAGTGATTCCTTCTTCTTTCAAATCTGAGGTGTGCTGCCAAGGCTTGAAAAGAATTAGCATTGCTCTACACCATGAAGCATGTAACTCAGGACAAGATGACTTGCGTGGTAATCGTTGTCCAGTAAAAACCAACACGCGACGTTCTGTATGCATTCGAAGCATATATGTGCCCCCCTTTGGATGACCTTCCTCGAAACGGGCCCGTTCATTAGCTTTTCGACCTGCATTACAGACACCGCCAAGTGATTGTTGTGCATCATGTTTCTGCAAACCCCATTCCAATCTGTCAGCCTCCTTAGACAGAGGCATTTTCTCTGTCAATTCACAAAAACGCCAAAACGACAAATTGTTGAACGTTCCAGTCTGCAGTCGATAGATATAGTCACTGATGATATCAGAAACATAAAGCGCGTCAGCGCCCACCGTAACAGAAACCAAGGGATCCAACATAGGGGCATCATCATCCATTAAGTCACAGCTGAGGTTGTTCCCAAAATATTGCTGCACTTGTGGCCAAGAAACTGAAAAAAAAGAATGACTTTTGTAGTGGTCACCGCCACCCACCAGATAGCTCAGAACTTGCTGGTGAGACATTTCCTGCCGGGCCATCAATGCATGAACAGATTTTATGAATAAGCTTCTCTCCTTGGCATGGCTATCCGACGAGTCAAAAACCTGATATTCGTTCTGGCGCAGTGCATACTTAAGTGCATCGAGACCAGCATGGACAGATAGACTCCCCTTAGTGATGTAGTCAGTAATGTAAAACACCAAGGCTTTCGCGGCAGGACCAGAACCGATGTATTTAATGTCCATGTTACACTTAACAAGAAAAATTACAACTTCGTTGAAATTGTTTATGCGAGGGTGCAGTCGTCGGAGTAACACCGAAAGAGTCTGCGGGTCGATTTCAGTCACAGATCTAGTTTCGCCGTTAATTCGCATTCGACAGTGACTATCATCATGAGGTTCTCCAGGTTTAAGATGCTTCCAACATGTATTGGTATGGTCATGCCAATTACAAGTGACAGCCAACTGAAAAACAAAACGACGGAACTCTTTACTGAACTCGTCTTCAGTCATGCCCTTGATCATGGGAGCGACCTGCAACCGAGGATCCAAATCACCTTCTATCCGTTGCAGCTTCGTTGGATTGTTTAACATAGCTTGCTGGCCAGGCAACTCACACCGTATGTTATCCTCCAACCATGCAATCACTTTGTCTCGATACTCATCGTCAGCTTGCATGCGTTCACGCAGTAGTTGTGGATTTGGGTTCCCTTTCAACCAAAGCAACAAATGGCAATGCAGGGTTCCTCTCCCTTGAGCTTCTACAGTTCCATAATAAGCTTCGCAAACACCAAACAGACCTGGGGAGCGTCCATCCATCTTGACTATCACTTCTAAAAATGCCATCATGATTTCGTGAAAAAAAACTGCTGCTACAGCAGGACAACGTGCCACAAAAGAGGCACGATCAAAAGACGACATAGCCTGCCAATCCGCAACTTGAATGTCTCCCAACAAACCTACCAAAGGATTCCACATGTCAGCAGGGTTAATAGTAACAAACAAAGCGGGCGTTCCAAATGATCGGACGAGACTGCAAATCTCATTTCGTCGGCACACTTTATAACCTGACGACCCAGGTGAATAATTGCTGATGACATGTAATCTTTTTACCAATGCTAACGCTTCCCGTTGTAGATCTGTCGTAGCAGACGCATGAGGATTGATTTCCCACAATCGTAACATGTCAGTCAACGCGGGCGCAATCCTGTACAGTTGCTCTCCTAATCGAACATGCAGATCCATAGGTACACAAAATGTCAGTGAACGGTTAACTTCACGTTTCTGGCAAATATTCCAGCACACAAAGGCAAATGCCGGATCTCCCTCGAACCTAGAATCGTCATGCATCAACAAATTGCGTAGTTGACGGTCAAATGTAAGATGATTTTCTTGCTCACAATTGGGGTCGTTAAAGCCTCCGATACTGAAAGGATCAAGATGAGGGAACACCCAAGTTAACAGACCTGGATTACTCTCACATATGAAGTCGCTCCCACTCCGCACCTGTACAAAACATTTCCGATCAAGACACCAAGCTAGCACGGATGCCTTCATTAAACGTAAGTTAGTAGGTGAATGATCTCCCTTGGTGTAGCCCACCGACTTGAGCAGTAAATCTTCCAATTTGGGAGGTTCAACAAGTTGATGTCCTGGTGAAGTATCATTGACACTGATGGAATGCGAATTACTGTCATTAGCATCACCCACGTCTTGCAGACGGACAAGTTCCACAACACGAGGGAAACCCGAATTACCATCTCCTTCGTACAAATTGTTTATCTCTTCTTCATTAACTGCAACAATGCCATGATACCACGGATTGTGCAACACAAGAAAGTTAGCAAGTGTACGCACGACCGACTTGTTCACCAACACAGGTGGGTACTTCTTCAACATTGCAGTCGAGATGCTCATGTTAGAAGAAGAGAACAACGCACACATCGCATGTCGTTGTTCGTCCTGTCCAGGGGGAATGACATCACGTAACTGCAGAGTATCCTGAGGTAGAATAGCCACGTTCCCCTTCACGTATCCCTGCAAAGTTCTGGAATCTGTAGGAGTGTGCAACTTGTCGGAAAGTAAATACGTGACACATGTAGCCCTTGCTCTGGCAACCAACATCAAGTCAAAAGTTGATGCTCTCGAGAAAGCATCGATAACCCCGGGAGGTAGACATTCATGAGCATAATATTGGAAGTTAGCAATGGCGTCGACAGGCATGCAATGTTGAACCGAAAGATTTCGATGACACGAAGAACAAATCTCCATGTCCCCCCTTTCCCAAGGACTGTGCAACCCCTTGGCATACAAAATAGCTCCATCATAAACCCGCACATTATATGAAATGGGAAGTAACTCAGGGGGCAGCAAATCATTTCACAATAGAGTGAGATCTACAGAAGCTGACGGTACTGTTAGAAGATCAACACCCTTGAAACGCTGAGCACAAACAGTACACAGCTTTCGTTGCTGTGCGGTGTCGCTCATTCGATCTTGCCATTCACGTATAATAGCGTATTGCAACGAATGTGAAGCAAGTAGAGGAAACCCCGATTCGGCATCATTGCGCGCATGTAAATCACATGACACAACACCCAATGGAGAATGCGAAGGATCCCGCGCAAACGAGACAATGTTAGAACATCCTGGTAAACAAGTGTGATCGACCAGTAAAGAAAGCTTCTGGTCATGAGAAGTATTACTGCCGCAGGCTATGGAATGATTGGCAAGGAACAGATCAACATCGGCTGGAGTCAATGTATACATTGACAACAGCAAGGCTAACGGGATGTCTACCTTCAGAGACGAGTGTGAGTCGTGTGCTAGTCGGTATTGCAAACGAAGTAATGCAGACGCGATGTAGCACACACCATCATTCCACCAAATCCTTGGTCGGTCCGAATCTTCAAACCTGTAAACCACTGTAGCATTCGCGCGTACCGTCAAACCGCATGCACGAGACGATCTAACATTGCGATGTTCCTCAAACACAAACTGCAATTTTCCAACACACTGAATACAACATTCGTGGCAGCAAAGTTCCTCTGCCAATCGTTGTTTCGTCCACCGTCAACTGAATGTGATGTGATGCGTAGTCGCTACCGCAGACAAGGCTGAAACAGTGAGGTATGGAAAAACATGAACCAGATACTTCAACAACGTAAACCGGACGAGAACACAAGGACCAACTGGCCATAAACATGAGTTTGCAAGAGGCATGGAATGAACACCAATGAAATCAAAAGCGTCTGCTAGTCTTTGTGATCCAACAAGTCGATGGTTAACAACATTGACATCACAATTAATGTCCTCAGACACGTCCAACACGACCTTGACAACCGATTGTTTTGAAGATAAGAGTGGATGTTCCATATGGTGTAGATGAAGAAAGACAACTCTAGTTCTGTCGTCACACTACAAGATATTAGATAAGAAACACCAAGCATTCCCACGGGCGTCGATTTTCCACGCTATTAATCCATACAAAACCTGTCCCCTCCGGGTCCAGGAATATTTGTTGTGCCTGTGAGCACTGTACTTGCACTGTACTCACTGTACTGTACCACTGTGGTAAAATCAGTGTTTTGCTGATGCTGATGAGGTGCCTATCAATGAGTGCCTGTGCTGTTGGCCAACAGCACAGGCAATCAAGCCACACCTACATATAGAAAATCAATAAAACAAATGAATTAGTCACATAGCAGGATTTGCCTGTATGTAATCATGTTTTTTTAACTTTGAAAAATTTATGCTCACCTACACTCTGTTTTGTACCCCCTCCCAAGCACCCTTCCCAGAAAAATATCAAACTATATCAATGCTGCTAGCTAAACTCTACACATAGTCTTGGATCTGCTTGCCTTAAATGTAGACCTTTTGACTGCATTTGGAGCAGAGCCTACTACATCTTTCACCACATGGGAGTTTATCAAGGCAACAGCTGTAGAGGCAAACTACAGCAGCCATCTGAACAAGTAAGTTTCATCTGTTATCATACATTTAGAGTTACACAATATCCACAGCTTGATGCATTTTTACACATTGTAAATCAAAATGCAAGCAAGCTGCAATCTGAGAGGTTGTTGTTGGCTGTCAACAATTACAGATATATGACCAAAGCTGCTACCAATTCCAATAGACTAAAAAAGCATAAATTGGTAAGTGTGATCACTATCTAATGGATTGCTAACATCAAATATGTAGATTGCTGCCTTGGGTCTAGGAAAAGAATTCCTTTCCTATGCTGATATTGCAGCACAGGGTAAAGTCACTGTCATTGTCTGTGACCATTTTCCTGACAAGCACCTCAAATGTGGCACTACTCTTGTTGTGTGGCAATGAGGATTTGGTCCATGATGGTAATACCTTGTTTGTTTCTGCTGATGATACATGGCATGTTGTCAAGGAACATGAGAGCATTGCTTTCACACACTCAGCTGGTATGTTTTATATATTTGATAATCTATATTTTTCCATAGGCCAGCTTGAGCTTGTAGTTATTTGGGGCTCTTGCATCCTGGCACCTAGTAGTGTCAGAGTTAGTTAAAATAAAAAGTTATAATAGATGGACATACAGAGGTCTGCCAAATCTCACTAGTTGTGGGGTGCTTGAAAAGCTTGACATTAGAGTCCATGCTGTCCTGCTGACTACTTGGTAGACCAATACTGTAAGCTAGCTGGTCAAACCTAAGCTCTGTGACAGGTGATACCACCTGTCCCCTCATGACCATTCTGGACAAAGGGTTCACAGTTGGATTAAGAATAAATTTGTACAAGTGACCAGATGTTGAGAGGAATAGGGGAGAAGATAGATTGTTCTAGTAGTGCAGATAATGCATGGTGAAAGTCAAGATGATGGCCTTCCACAACCTGGATTTTATCAAAGGCAAGGATCACACATAGGGGCTGCTTATTGGAGGGAAAGCCTTTAAGAACATCTAGAAGTCTATCACATGCTGCTTTCAATGGGAATAGGGGAGTCTTCCAGTTTGTGTTCCAAGATTGGCTAGGACTAGACACTAATACCTTATGTTATAGTTTACTGAGGGGGTACACTGTTTCCTTTGTTCTTTTGTTCGCTCGACTCTTAGTCTCACTCTCTTCATTGTATGCGGTTGTATTTGTAATGGAGTCGTCCTCCATTATACCAGATACATCTCCCGATTCCTTTCTGCTTCTGTCTCACACGGCACCCTGCCTATACCTGTTTTAGACTTCCTTTCCGTTCCACCGCAGTTGCCTTATTCAGACTTCACCGCCTGCGGCATAGCCCTTATACTTCTGACTTGTCATGACTTGACATGACTTGTACTGACTCTTATGCTGCGCATCAAGTCATACTTTAGTGACTTACATTGTAACGCACAGCGTAGTAGTGACGCAGCGTGCTGTGATACAAAGAGAGGTTCGCGTGGTAAGAAGTGAGAGCGAGTGACGAGTAGAGGAATCCTCGAGGAGCAATGCCAAGCTTCGAGATGACACGAAGCCTAAGCTGGTCTCACCTATCTAGGAATCTCGCTAGACTTGGTGGTCACTAGAAACTACACTGATATTGCGTAGAACTAGCTTAGGGAATTACAGGAGGGCGAGAGAGCGCCCTTATATACGGTAGGCCCCTTCTAAATAAGGAAAGGATGCACAGCATCTGCAATAACTAGAAAGTGACTCGATGCGCAGCATATGAGTCGTAATGAGTCATGACGAGTTATAAATAGAAAACTATGCCGCAGGCGGTGAAGTCTGAATAAGGCGACTGCGGCGGAACAGGAAGGAAGTCTAAATAGGGTAAAGGCAGGGCGCCATGTGAGACAGAAAGGAAAAGAGATCGGGAGACATATCTGGTATAATGGAGGACAACTCCATTATGAATACAACCGCGTGCGGTGAAGAGAACGAGACTAGCAGTCGAGTGAACGGAAAAGTGTAGAAGAAAAAGTGTACCCCCTCATAAACCGTAACATTACCCCCGTTCTACCGTCGAAGCACCTGCAAGACCATTAATCCATCTCCTCTCCTTCGTTGACTTCATAGTCAGTAGGGTCATTGTCGTCGAGAGGGTTGCGCCGGAGGGGACAGATGTCGTCAGAGTGGCCGAGTTCTCCGCAAGAGGAACAACAGCAATGAGGACAGTGGGCCTGGATATGGCCGGGGGCGGTGACGCGGCAGAACGGACACTCGTAGTGGGGACAGTCTGTGTGGAGGTGTCCTCGCTGATTGCAGGCGAAACAACGCCCTAGGACAGGGCGGACTGGACGAGAGGGAGTAGGAGGGAGAGAGGGGAGCGAGTCTACGTTGATGGGGCGAGATTCTGATCCCGGCGCTGGCGAGGGCGAAGCCGCAAAGTCCTTGTTAAACCGACTGGAGGTGGGGAACGGAGTTGTCTGTCTCGACTTTCCTCTATTTCCCTGAGAACGTTGCCCCACAGCTCAGGCTGTTGAGCTGGGGAGTCCGAATGAAATTCCCTTGCCATGTCGATTGAGTTGACGAGGACAACAGGTGGGAGTTGGAGTGGTGGGATGTTCTCGAGCGGGGAGTATGTTAGCGGGTTCGGGAGTGGGTGTCCCTTGTCCGAGGAGGGGAATGGTGGCAAGGAAAGCGAGGACCTCTGGGTCGTCGTGGGAGAGAGAGGAGAGTGGTCCGGGAATAGGAGGGCAGCTAGTTCCTCTAGCAACGTCCACACTTCGCAATCGGCGAGATGGTCCAGCTGCGGGAGTTGGCGGAGGAGGGACAGGGAGGGGTGCTGTAATGGCGGAGTCGTCAGCCGAGGAGGAGGAGGAGGAGGAGGAGGCGTTTGGGGTGATGGTGGAGTCGTCATCCCAGATGGGGTTTTGAAGGTTGTGGGCCCAAGTGTCCCCATCCCAGGCGTTGCCCGGGTGGTCGTCCATGTAGTAACCTCGAAGGTTGATTGATAAGGTGTTGACGAGGGGACGCAAAATGTGCATGTACAGGTTGGAGGGGATTGCCATGATGACATCGGCAAATCCGTGGTCATGGAGGGCATCCAAGATAGCGTCTCTGGAAGAGTGGATGGCCTGTTCCATGGCGGCAGCGTAGATGGGGAGCATCCCATCGGGGAAGAGTTGGGCGTGGAGTGTCCGTCCGGTTGTGTATGTATGAAAGATGAGGCCCAGAGATTGGAGTACGGAGTTATCCCTATAAAGGGAGCAAGTGGAGATACGTTGGGCCACGGCAGGATTCTCGAGGAGAGAAGTGTAAAGGATTCGGCGGGTTCGGTCTGGGAGACGGTGGAGTCAGACTGGGAATACGGAGGGGGTTCCATTCAAAGAGTTAGACATAGGCAAGAGGGGATGACGGCAACGATGATAATAGAGGAGCGAGGGCTCGACTCGAAGAGTGAGGGAGGACTTGGGTTATGGGGGAAAGGCGATGGGATCCCTGGCCTTATATTCTTCCAGGAGGTCCACAGCATGTCCTAAGTTGGATTCGGGTTCCCAGGTGTTTTTGGAAGATGGGTAGCCTTTCCATGAAACGAGGTAGTGACGTCGGCGGGCGGAACCCCGATGGGCTAAGATCTGTTCGATTTCAAATTCCTCTTCCCCGTCTATTATGTCCAGCGGAAGTGGAATGAAGTTGGGTCCGTGTTCAGCGGTTTCCCGATAGGGAGTTAGAAGTGATGCGTGGAAGGCATTGTGGATTTTCCACATCTTGGGCAAGCAGAGTCTGTACGAAACAGGTGATATAACCTGTGAAATTTCAAATGGTCCCTCGCGTCGAGGGGCAAGTTTTCGAGAGGGGTAGCAGAGTTTCAGGGTACAGCCCTCGAGCCATACCTTATCTCCTACCTTCCAGGGTCTGAATTTGGAGGTTACATGTTCGCGCATGTAGCGCTGGGCTTTTTTGTGTGTGGCAGTGGCTTCCTTGTGAGCCTCGTCGAGGTCTCCAAGGTGTTTCTCTAAAGCAGGGAGGAAGGTTTTCGTTCCTAAAGATGGATAAGCTCTCGGCTTGTATCCCATCATCAAGCTAAAAGGAGTCTTTCCCGTTACGGAATGGATGGAGGAGTTGTGGCAGTACTCCACCATTGGTAATAGGTCCGACCATTGGGTGGCGTCTCCTTGGCAAAAGATCCGAAGATAGGTTTCCAATTCCTGATTGACCCATTCCATCTCTCCGTTGGTCTGAGGATGGTAGGAGGAGGAGAGAAGCGGATCATAATCCAGGAGCCTTGCCAGTTCTAGAGCGAAGGCCGAGGTGAACTGCAGACCACGGTCCGAGATAACCTTGTCATGGAGTCCAAAGTGGGGAAAGACCTTTTCGAAAAATAGTTATGCGACGCCCTCAGCGTCTGCACTCTTGTGAGTAGGGGTGAAAATTACCCCCTTTGTAAGGCCATGGTCGACCACGACCATAACCAAATCAAAACCCTGAGACGGCGGCAAGTCCGTGATGAGATCGACCGACAGACATTGGAATGGGCGGGAGGAAGCAACCGGAAGAGGAGTGAGAGGCGGAACGGTGGGGTGTGTGTTGACCTTGTTGGCTTGGCAAACCGCGCATCCTTGGATGAAGCAACAGACAAATGTGGTCAAGCCGGGCCACCAATAGTCACGTTGTACCTGATTTACGGTCCGGTAGTAACCGCCATGGCCCCCCGCAGGTGAGTTGTGGATGGAATGAAGGAGGTTGTTCCGGTGGGCCTCGGGCATGTAGGCCCGATCCTTAAAATAGAGTAGGCCGTCATCAAAGCACCAGTCGTGGATAGTGGATAGTGGAACGAGGGATTCCCGAGGTACCCTTGTGCAGTTTGTGGAGCTGGTCGATGACGAAGCCGTCGGTGGAGCAAGATTGCTCGATGGCGTGTCGGAGGTCTGTGTCGATGCGTTTCAAGAATAGCTCTCCAGGGAGTAGGGTAACTTCGGCGTTATCGTCCGAAGTATCCAGGGTGTCCTTTCGAGAGAGAGCGTCCACGGGGGCCATGTTATTCCCCGGTATGTGTTGGAACAGGAGGTCGTAGTCCTGTAGCGTTAATAGCCATCTAGCTTGCCGCCTAGAAAGCTTTCTTGGGTCCTTAAAGTAACACAGATTCTTATGATCTGTGAGGATGGTTACAGGCCGGTCGGTTCCAGTGAGATAGTGACGCCACTCCTCGAGTGCACGTATAACTGCTAGCAGTTCGCGGTCGTAAATGTCGTAGTTGCGTTCCACTGGTGAGAACGTTCAAGAGATATAGCAGCAAGGGTGTAAGTCGCCATTGGCGTCCTTCTGCATCAATACGCCTCCGGTAGCCGTTAGTGAGGTGTCCGTCATGACGTAGAATGGTTTGGAAGTGTCCGGCATAGTGAGTACGGGTTTCGAAGTGAAGGCCCGATGGAGGAGGTCGAAGGCCTGTTGTTGCTCATGCGTCCAGGACCACGGCTGCCCTTTCTTTGTCAAATCCAAGATCGGCCTGGAGTACTGCACAGCATAGTAATGACGTAGCATGCTGCGATACAAAGAAGAGTTCGCACATAATGAAGAGAGAGCGAGTGACGAGTAGAGGAATCCTTGAGGAACGATGCCGAGCTTCGAGATGACGCGAAGCCTAAGCTGGTCTCACCTATCTAGGAATCTCGCTAGACTCGGTGGTCACTAGGAACTACACTGATATTGCGTAGAACTAGCTTAGGGAAATTACAGGAGGGCGAGAGAGCGCCCTTATATACGGTAGGCCCCTTCTAAATAAGGAAAGGATGTGCAGCATCCGCAGTCACTAAAATATGACTCGATGTGCAGCATATGAGTCGTAGTGGGTCACGACAAGTCAAGGCGAGTCATGACGAGTTATAAATAGAAAGCTATGCCGCAGGCGATGAAGTCTGAATAAAGCGACTGTGGCGGAACAGAAAGGAAGCTAAGCAGGGTAAAGGCGGGGCGCCGTGTGAAACGGAAAGAGAAAGGGATCGGGAGATGTATCTGGTATAATGGAGGACGACTCCATTACGAATACAATGGCGTACGGTGAAGAGAACAAGACTAGAAGGCGAGTGAACGAAAAAGTGTAATAGAAAAAGTGTACCCCCTCGTAGACCGTAACACCTGGCAATTTCCGAGAAGTTTGGAATAAACTTGCAGTAGAAGTTGCAGAACCCTATGAAGGAGCGAACTGCGCGAACCGTAGTAGGTGGTTCCCAGGTAGCGATTGCCGATAGCTTGGTGGGGTCCATCACGATGATGCCCTCTTGGACGACCATCCCTAGGAATTCAACCAAGGATGCGTCGAACATACATTTTTCTAGTTTGAGGCTGAGACGGTTGTCGCGCAACCATTCCAGAACTCGCCTCGTCCGTTGGTGATGTTCGTTAAGATCCCTGGAATGGATCAACATATCATCCATATAGATGATCAACCATCCTTCCGCTACCATATCCTTGAAAACGTAGTCCATGAACGACTGGAAAGTCGCAGGACTGTTGCAAAGCCTGAAGAACATGACGAGAGGCTCAAAGAGGCCGAAGGGCGTGATGAATGCCGCCTTCCAGGCGTCTTTGGTCTTGATCCGGACATTGTTATACCCCCAACGGATATCCATCTTCATGAAGTAACGGGATCCCTTGAGTTGGTCCATCAAATCGCCAATAAGGGGAAGGGGATAGGCGTTTTTGATGGTATGCTCATTGAGATATTGGTAGTCTTGGCAGGGGCGAAGATTACTGTCCTTCTTGGATATGAAGAAGAATGGGGAAGCCATGGGAGAGTTGGAAGGGTGAATACGTCCGGCCTTCATGTGTTTGTCAATGAATTCTTTGCATGCCTCTCGCTCCTTAGGGTTGAGCGGATAGGCTTTTGCAACCTTGGGTAAGAAAGAGTCGTCTAGATCTATGCCGTGATTGAACGACTGGTAGGGCGGAAGGGGACCATCGTCCTTCTTCTGGAAGACGTCCTCGAAGTCTCGGAAGTCCCATGGGAGTTCCATCTTGGCCTTCTTTGCTTCTTGAGCGAGAGAGGTCGAAATCGTAGTTTTCTTAATGGAAGGTCCGGTTGGCTCTTCATCGTCCTCCTCTACATCTATAAGCGCCAGTATCTCTTCCTGCTGCGTGGTCGGTTCCACATCAGGTACCTTCAGATGAACTTCTCTGGTCTTTGCCGTTAGTATGGGATCGACGTTACGCTTCCACCACAGAGCTCTTCGTCGTCACAATTTGTTCATCTGGCATTTCCTGTTGAAGACATTTAAAGTATGGGCCTCGGCCGCGACGTCTTCTCGATTCCATGTGTGTTCCCGTCCAGTCGGTTCCGGATCGCGTAAACGGACGGTTCCTGTACTCCAGTCGACCTCCGGATTGTTGTCACGGAGCCAAGGGAGCCCGAGGATGATCTCATCCTTGCCACAGTCAATAACAAGGAAGTCCCGGAGTTCGGTGGTTTCTCCGAGTTGCATTAGCACTGATGCCTGTTTTCGTATTAGGCCGTTTTTGTTGGGGGATCCATCGACATTGCTTGCTCGAAGCGGGATCTTAAGTCGCGTAGTAGGGATGTCACAAGCTACCACGGTAGCGTAGTCGATAAAGCAGCCAGTTGCCCCAGAATCGATGAGGGCTTTTGTGTCAACGCTTTTGAACGCAGTACGGTCAGGTGGGTAGAGGGTGACGGGAATAGATATGGATTGCGAAGAACCACCTGACACGAATACTGGAGATATCCTATGAGAAAATTTAGCAGGAGATGACGTTGACCCATTCCTGCTCTTCAAAAATCCTTGCTGCAGAAACCGGAGACACTCCGTATGTGGTTGGACGGGTCGGTTCCCGTTCCAGGCCACGTGTCCTGGTCGGTTCCAGGTATCTCACATGCCTCTGCCTCTTCCCTCACCGCCTTTACCACCTTGATTCCGTGTTTGACTGTGTTTCTTGTGGCAGTCTCTTGAGAAGAAGGTTGCGGTCCAAGCCCCATCCCCTGACCCCAGGGAGTAGCTGCGTCTGCGTCCACCCTTGACTGGACAGATACGTCATTGGGGTACGTGCCTGGTGATTGTTCCAGGACTTTCTCCGAGGTGGTGTCCCAGAGGTCCGCCGGCGCGATAGTGGAAAATCGGTTGTTCCATGGTCCAGATCATACAGCCCTGGCTCGTGGTGCTGCCCTGATTGCTTCCCTTTGGTACTCTTGGTAAGTGGCCATTCTTACCTCAGCCATGGCCTGGTAGCCAGCCTCCTCGTCCGCGGACGAGCTGCCCTCCCCGAAAGCAGTTTTGAGGATCTTAATTGCGGTGCCTTTCTCGATGCTTCCCATTTCCTCTGGGTAAGCCGATAGTTCATCATCCTCCGCCATAGTGGTGGTGGCTCGTGCCCATCGTTGCGGGACTTTGTAAGTGGGACGTGCAGTGCGTCCGGAGGATGTGGTCGGGCGGGGACATGAGTTGGACCGGTCAGTTCCAGTTCCGTGGTGGTTGGAAGACCTACAGCCAACCTTGTGACAGATAAAGCATTTGTTGCTCCACATATACTCAGCGCGCTGAGTTGGCAACAGACACATGGCATCTACGTCCATCGTGTACAGGTCCTTGTGCGATCGAGAGGAGGGTGCCGGGATATGTGGTATACCCTTTCGAAGGTCCCCAATTCTCCGCAGTTGTTGCGAGAACTGGCCAGCCTTCTTAATCCAATCCTTGTAGTCGTCGGGGATCTTTTCGCAAGACAGGATCATTGTTGCGAGTTTAGGAGAGAGGCCTCAGATGAACCACTCCACGAGAGCGTGTTTGTCAGAGATGAGGGATTTCTCGGCGAGAAGTTGGAATTCTGAAGTGTATTTGGTGAAGCCATCGCTCCAGTTTCCATCCGCGTCTTTTCTGGCAGTCTGGTGGAGTTTGGAGAGGTCGATCCTAGCCTTGGCAGCTACGTCATAGGGGGAGAAGGCGGTCTCGAAAGCCTGTTTAATACAGTCGAAGGTCTTGAGTTCGTTTGGGATATGGGCGTTTCCCAATTTCATCAGCCATCCTTCAGCGAAGGTCTTGCCATGGCCCTTACTGATCTTGTTAAGGAAGGTAAGGGATTTGGTCTTATCCGTGAACACCTTGTCGTTGATCATGAAGTAGGTGTCCATAGTGAGGAGCCATCTGTTGGCATCCTCTGCCTCCCTGGAAAAGTCCTCAGGAAGGCCGGCCTTTATTTCTGATACCATGTCATCGTCTTCTAGAGCCGGGTCAATATCAATATCTTCCTCCGCAGTCGGTTCTGGGTAGGAAGTCTCTGCACTGGTCGGTTCTGGGTCAGGATCGTGGAAAGTAAGGGGGGGATCCTCTTGGATGGGGGATTTGACGGAGGCCTGGGGGATGGCAGCTAATTCAGAGACGGAAGGGAGAGTGTCGGTATTCCACCCTTGAGACTGGTTGACTTCAGCGAGAGCCCTCTGACGTTCTTGGTATGCCGCGATATACTCCGGGGAGGAGAATCTATCCAGAAGAACAAGATAGAACGGGTGATCGTCAGGTAGGAGGTGAAGTCTGGGGAGTCGAAGGGAGGAACGAGGTTGAGACACGGTGGGTGTTTCAGGAGGGGAGTCGGAGTCGGAGGGTACTCTGAATCTGCCTAGGCGAGAGATGGTGGGTAGGGGGAATGTCCTCTATGTAAAAGTAGGGACAAGGGGAAAAGCTAGTTCTTTTGTAACGCACAGCGTAGTAGTGACACAGCGTGCTGTGATACAAAGAGAGGTTCGTGTGGTAAGAAGTGACAAGTAGAGGAATCCTCGAGGAGCGATGCCGAGCTTCGAGACAACGCAAAGCCTAAGTTGGTCTCACCTATCTAGGAACGTCGCTAGACTCGGTGGTCACTAGAAACTACACTGATATTGCGTAGAACTAGCTTAGGGAAATTACAGGAGGGCGAGAGAGCGCCCTTATATACGGTAGGCCCCTT